>BJCM01094097.1:0-21562 GCA_018326385.1 Flaveria bidentis | reverse complement strand
ATCTTGATTATTATTTAGTTTATTAGTTAAAAGAAAATTTCACTAACACCTCTCACTTCAAATTAACTGAAAAAAACATTCATTAAGTTTTAAATACGTTCATACGTCTCACTTAATTTTAACAATCTTAGACTTCACAAACATTCATTAAGTTTTAAATACGTTCATACGTCTCACTTAATTTTAACAATCTTAGACTTCACAAACATTCATTAAGTTTTAAATACGTTCATACGTCTCACTTAATTTTAACAATCTTAGACTTCACAAACATTCATTAAGTTTTAAATACGTTCATACGTCTCACTTAATTTTAACAATCTTAGACTTCACAAACATTCATTAAGTTTTAAATACGTTCATACGTCTCACTTAATTTTAACAATCTTAGACTTCACAAACATTCATTAAGTTTTAAATACGTTCATACGTCTCACTTAATTTTAACAATCTTAGACTTCACAAAAATTTACATACAATAAAAACACGTTATGAAAATCGAATAATATTAAAAGGACTTAGAGAAACTTAGTATCGACTTAACATTTCCCGTCTATCGTGTTTACTGTATACATGTAACATATTTTGTATACAACTTAGTTTCGTTAGTAAAAAAAGAATCAAAATCTTTAGTAATTATTAATTTAAATTAAACAACTCTGTAACCTGTGGATATATGCGTCGTGCATGTATGGCATGTGGATACCTACGTAGCTTTCTGAAAACCCACCATTAATGCACTCTCCTCCATTTTCTCCTCTATAAATCAATACACACACCTCTATCTTCTTCATCCCCATTTCACTCACTTCACATCTTTTCAACAATGCCTCATGATTCTCAATTCAACACTTTCTTCAACAGAGTTTTCATGGCTTCTGTCACCTGCATCGTCGCTCTAGGTACCCTTTTTCATCATCTTCTTCTTCTTTGATCTTTACCACGAAGTAATCTTGCAATTTGGTGGTTCTTGTTTCTTTGGCATTTCGTCGAACACTTGGTGGGTGTGGAATAATGGGTGTGAATAACATGTTGAATCTTGAGTTTCAGGTGGAGCAATTGTGGGGATTGTAGGTGGGGCAATCAAAGGACCCACTACTGAAATGGGTTTGGTCCGTGGAGCTTGTGTTGGTGCGATCACTGGTGCGATCACAGCCATGCAGCTCATGGATATGATCATCGATGGCGAACCATTCTCCAAGGTCAAACTTCAAATCATCCAATCCCCAATAACCCAACAATCTAATGTGTTAATTGTTCTACAGGTGTCGTTTTTATGCAGTCTTGTGAATGGTCAAGTGTTTGCAGATTGGGTCACTCCTGCAGTGCTCAAAGCCTACCAGTGGCAAGTAAGCAGCAATCTTTCTTCTAAAAACACACAAAAATCAAAGCTTTAATCTTTTAAGCAACAATCTTTCTTCTAAAAACACACAAAAATTGAAGCTTTAATCTTGTGACCAACAATCTTTCTTCTAAAAACACACAAAAGTTGAAGCTTTAATCTTGTTTTGTAAACAGAATTTGGGTCTGAATGTCTGATTGTGCAGATTAGTGGGATTGAAACGACTTTTGCGGATCTTTTTGACGTGTGTGAGAACAATGGGTCGAAGGGGCTGTGTGAGGATTCGATAAACAGATTACCGAAATGCATGTTGGAGGATTACTGTAAAAGGGTTGGAGAAAGTGGGAGCCATGAGAGCACCTGTGCGATTTGCTTGCAGAGGTTGAAGAAGATTGAAGAAGGAAGAGAATTGCCAAAGTGTAGGCATGTGTTTCATTTGAGGTGTATAGATGAGTGGTTGATTAGGAGTGGGTCTTGCCCTGTTTGTAGAAGAAATGTTTAGGGGGTGATTGGTTAGAATGTGAAACTTGAAGGGGCTGTTTGTCATGGTTTTGGAAGTATAAATGGATTTATACTTTAAAAACTCGAACACAAGACCAATCTATCATAAAGAGACGTTATTGACACAATTGAAATGCGTGTGTAAGTTTTTTTTTTTTTTGAACGGCTGTTAGTATTAGTAAGTAAAATTCACCCATGTCAATGTTTGAACCTTGAACCTCTAAGAGAAACAAAAGTCTCTCACCTTCTTCGTAACCACTAGACTAAGAGATCATTGGTAAATGCGTGTGTAAGTGTAAAAACCACACAACATGTGTAACTTATGTTGGGTATGTAATGGTTGTAGTTATCATATTCTTTTTTCGTATGATTTTGTTTCCAATATCATAATTTTTTCGAGGTTATCTAGCTGGCGTAAACTATGATTTATCTAATCCCGTTAGTTAGCAATACAGACTTGTTTTAGTTTTTTGGTAACAACCTATTATGGTTGCAAAGACACGTTTGGACTCGTTCATCATAATAATAATATAGTTTTATTTCTAATAAACTAGATTGTAAATTACTATTGGCATTAATTATGTCAAATCATTTCGTAATAGTTACAAGTGTCGTAACATTTATGTTACCAAGCTAATTACACTTATTCGTACTAAACTTGCCGTGTAATTGAACTGCTTACATCTAATGATGTAAAAAACTTGACATGTTTGAGTCATCTAAAGCAACACAATATACTTTCAATTTAGACTTTACAACCATCAATTAATGGTCATATTTGGGATTGTTAATTTTGTTGAAAAGAACTTTTAACAAAAAAGATTTATTAACTTATGATTTTTCAAAAAGAGTTTTTAAAAAAATGTTTGGATCAACTTATAAATTAAAATATTGTAAAATTACTAAAATGGCATACTTTAAAAAAATAGGTTTTAATAGGATGTAATAGAGGGGTATAATAGAAAATTGTATCAAATGGAATGTAAAAGTCAGTTTAGAAAGTTATTTGAGTTTGCCAAACATTTTTTTAACTAATTAACTTATGAGAAGTTAATAAGTTAAAAGTTAAAAAAAAACAAACAATTCCAAATATGCACAATGTTTGAGGTTGTTTGATCGGAAAGAATGAAATTTAAATAAAAAATTAATATAATTTTCAAGTAAAATTATGTTTTAATGATTAATTAAAAGTAACCCAATTGAATATTTCATATTGATTGTGGGATTATAAAATCTTTCTACCTAAAGAGTAAATTTGAAATCCCACAACCAAAAGGATTTGAGATGAAACATTCACTTGTATTTTACATTTCACTACACACTAAAACATAATTTTACTTGAAAATTATATTAATTTCTTAATTTCATTCCATCCCTTTCAACTAAACGCCCTAACTAAACGCCCTCTTTGAATGACTATAACATACCCCGATATACTACCAAACCTCCACTTATGAAAAGGATATTATTTATTATAATTTTATAACAGAGGAGCCCAAGAAATAAGAGGTTGGTACCCTCAACGTCACCAAAATATATGATTCGATTTTCCAAATATTCCAAAAAAAAAGAAAAAAAAAACTAATAACACGCGTTGATTAACGGATTAACGCCCATTTAAATACTGTCTCAACGGGCCCATCGTAAGCCCAATAACTTTCCTTTTTCTCACATAGCGTTCTCGTTCTCCGACTTTCACTTCACCAAATTTGTTATTTGCGTATCGACAAAGAGCAAAACAATGGTGTGGACTGCATCTGGCATAGCGTTAAGGTCGTTTAACGTGCCGGCGATTGACTCCGGCGTCTTCCGCCACCGTGCTCCGATCATCGCCGCCGTAGGCTGCGCCTCCGTCGCTGCCTCCAGAGTGTTGAAGTCTTCTATGCCTCTGTTCTCCAGTCGATCATCTCCTTTTGCTTGTTTCAGCGTTTCTACTGATGCTAGTGAGCAATCTGTTGTTCTATAGTTTGAATGATCAATTGTTTGCATATTTCGTTGGATGATCGTGTGCTGATTGTATTGAGTTCGGAATTTTGTGAAATTTGAGTTGTTAGTGTTTACCTAACCTTTGCATCTGTTAATTTGGGATGTTAAGTGAGATGATCTCTTTCTTCTATTCAATAGATTGTGAAACACTTTGCATTTTGACGTCGTATAGATGAATTTGTGATTTTATGAACTTTTGATGTTTTTCACTTTTTAGTGTTAAGTTACTTCTTAAATTTGTGATATATGAAATTTTGATGATTATTTGTTTGCTTTTGAGTGTTATGGTACTTCTTGATTCATGTGCATTATATTGAAATAGAGAGATGAATTTGTGATATATGAACGTATGATGATTATTTGGCTTGCTTTTAAGTGTTTTGTTACATCTTGATTCATGTGCATTATGTTAAAATTGCTAGTAAACATGGACTATATATGAGTATAAGATGAATATTTGATGTCAGTTATATATTCAGCATGATTGTTAGTGATACATGTATTTACCTTGGTCAGTTCTCTCTAAGTTATAGTGTGTCATTGTTGAGGCTTTGTTTGACTTGATATGAATTATAAATGATAAGGTATATGTATCGCGTGTAGGTATTAAGGAAGCTGTTGTAACAGACAAGGCTCCGGCGGCTCTTGGTCCATATTCACAAGCAATTAAGGCTAATAATACTCTATTTGTGTCTGGTGTTCTTGGTCTTATTCCTGAGGTTTTACTCTTGTCATTTTTTTTATACTTGAACATGTAAGCGACTAAGCGTAAGATTTATGTGTTAGTTATGTTATGATATGTGTGCAGACAGGGAAGTTTGTTTCAGACAATGTAGAGGAACAAACAGAGCAGGTATTAATCTATCAATTTGCATAAAACTTGCAGTTGGTGCTATGGGATTTCGTTCTCTTTTCAAAACAATCTTGAATCAATTATAGAAGTACAAATTATGTTTCTTTTATGTCAATTTTGCTTATACTTGTCAGGTTCTCAAGAACATGGGAGAGATACTGATGGCTAGTGGAGCTAGCTATTCTTCAGTTGTTAAGACAACAATCATGTAAATGGGCTTTTTATTGTGTGCATATTTAATATTTGCAAAAGAACATAAATTTTGTCTTTTTAAACTATGATTCTCTTTTTTCAGGTTGGCTGACCTGAAGGACTTTAAGAAAGTCAATGAGATCTATGCTAAATGTGAGTACATTGTAAACATCTTCTGTTTTTTTTTCCACATCCAAAAAGACTGAAGTGTGCTGAAAGGTCGAAACTTGAAAAAAAAAAGAAAAAAACATATTAAAATTAAAAAAAAATTGATTTCTTCCAGGTTCCTGATTATTTTACAAATTCAAATTACAATGATTGAAATTGGTGTTTCAGATTTCCCGGCACCAGCTCCTGCACGATCAACATACCAGGTTGCAGCATTACCGCTTGATGCTAGGATTGAGATTGAATGCATAGCTGCACTCTAGTGTTTATTTGACCACAGGCTTTTCTGCTAGAATGGTGACATGTAATAAGGTAACCGTGTTGTATATCTGATCCATTATAAGAAAAGCGATTGGTTATTGTGTTCTAAGGTTGAGTTCGCTGAGATTTCGATATTGATTAAATTATGTTGTTATTCTATGTGTTGCTCTATCACTGTGTTGCATATCTTATCCCCTCTTACTATTGGCTTGGTTTTATACAGCACGCGGAACTTCAATGGATATTTTGCCTAACGGTATTCAGGTGTGTTATATGGTTTCTCTTTTTTGGAGATCAAGAGTTTAAATCATATATGAGGCAAGTTATATGGATTTAGGAGTAATTTAGGAGCCGTTGAAACTGTATCTTACATGTGGACGTACGTCCAAAACTTTAAATTCTCTCTTATAGCACGCTGGGTTTTTCGATTAGATTGTATATGTGCGATTATGAAAAAAATATCATGGGGTGAGGACGACCTCCCTCCTCCTAGTATACGTTTGCCCCTGTCCTCAACGATGAACACACAATTAGTTCAAAATGAATGCATAACACAATATAACAATTCGGTACAATGAAGATGAAGTTGGAACAACAATGTTGATTATTTGGGTGTTTTATCAGGTTTCAGATCGGACCATGAAGTGTTTGTACTTGGGCTGATATCAAACCAGTCACGGTTTGGCCATTGACATTTTCTCTTTCCCGACCTGTGTCGGCCACCACCACCGTAATTTGCTTACCCTAATTAGTCTACTTAAAGAAGCATGATCTCAAGCTCTTTCTCTATTATACGCAACTCTGTAGAAGAAGTGTCTCAGGAAGAAGCGTGCCCTTAGGCAAAAAGGCATGAACATAAAAAAAACATAATTACATTATACATAATTCACCCATCTTTAGATAGTCAAAGAGTAGCATAGATTATGCATTTGTGAATATGTTTAATCAATCTAAAAGTGAAAGTGACTGAACCAATAATGAAGTTGACAAATTTGACTATGCTGAACCAATGTAAATGGTAAAGTTATAAATAGTTTGCTTGAAAATGAAATCAAAAGAAAAATTACATCTTTAATATGGTTAGATAATAATTGTTTGCAAGTAAAACAAACAAGGGCGTTTGGTCTAGTGGTATGATTCTCGCTTTGGGTGCGAGAGGTCCCGAGTTCGATTCTCGGAACGCCCCTTTTTTGATGATTTATACCTTTTGCTTTTTTTGTGTTATTATGTTACTCAATGTCTCAATGCCAACTTTTTAAGTAATTTTTATATAAAATCAGAACTTTATTTTACCTGTTTAGAAGAAAGAGACGAGGGACAATTTATGTTGGATTTGAATCCAAATATATGATTTTGTCTATCATATTGAAGATTCATCACTCATGGATTCCCTTTTTATTTCCTTCTATAAGAAGAACTAGAAATTTTGTTTTTATAAAGTTAAAAAGAAATATCAGTTTAGAACTCAAATTGATTTGTCATGTTAAAAAACGAAAATAGCTTAAATAATGTCACAGTTATCTCACTTATAACAACAATATTTGTGGAAATTTGTTATGTTACAAATGAGTTAGTTTATGTTATCAAACATTCAAAACCTTAGAAATAATTCATATTCGCCATAGTATATAGAAACAAAATAATCATACGGCATAATGTAGTTCGTATATAAAGTTATTAACTGCTTTCTATTTATGTAGCCAATATAGAAATTGCATTGTCCATTAATTATTCTTCCTACGTTTTTATGTCATGACTATTTTTAATTGAGTGTCTTTTTATATTGGTTTTGCTATTTATAAATACTTTTTGTATGGGTTATCTTGTTTTGTTGTAGATAATAATTTCTACAGAGAGTTTTGACAATAAAATAATAATTATATTTTTCAAAAATAGAGATTACTATTATGCACGTTTTGGTTTGAAGAAAGGCGGCTTAAGAATAAATTATTTTCAAATTAAGCCGACATTTTTTTAAAGTTTTATGTGTAAATCTTTCATACATGCTTGTTCACATGACATCTTCGTTTTTCCCATGCAATTGCTTTTTAGATAAAATTCAATTTATGAATGCTTGTATATAAATAAGTCTAGACCCTAAAGCCCAACATATAATCCCATGCGTACTCAAGGACTCATCGATAAGTATCATCAAGATACAAAATGCATAATTTATTAATTATTAATTTAAATATAATAAGGTAAATAGTAGTCTGCGTTAATATATTTAAGATGCTATGACATAAAACTAGAACCAGAATTCAAACTAGCTAGAACCTCTCAAGGGGCAGGCATAGAAAAAACTTGCTTTTCTTGTGGTAATTTTTTGTTATTTATAACTTCTATCAAAATATAGAAGAATTTCTTGCCGGCCTTTAAGCGTATAGTAAAATTATTGATTTGATATTAAGATTATGGGTTCAAACTGTGAAAAACAACTTACTAAATAAATGTAAGGTAAGGTCGTGTAGATCACAACAGCGTACCTAAAGCCAAGGGAGGGGGAGTAGCCGCCCACCCTAAAATTATTTTTTTCAGTGTTATATATACGTGAAAATCCCGACCGCCCCCCATAAAATTTTGCAATCGCCCCCCTTCAAATTCTTGAAACTACAGAAAAAATAAAATCATCTCAAATACATTGTTTGGAGTGTAACTACAAAGAGGTCCGGTGATCTTCAGATGGCCCGGCGAACCATATTTTTTCACTAACCGAGTTTGTAATCGAATGGATTTTTTAAATTTCACTCTCAAATAATCATGTAATTAGTAAAAAACTATATCAAGATAAATATACTTGATAATAATACAAGTTGAATTTAAATTAGTTTCAACATTAATCTCAAACATGTTGAACATATCATCAATTTTATAAGTATAATTGTTTCAAACATCACATATCACAACTTTCATAAGTATAATTGCTTCAATAAGGTTCTTGATACATATACATATACGCAAATTTATGAGTTTGGGTACCATTTTAACGATTTTATCAATGAACCAACCGACCGGATCTGACTTGAACCGAACTGAAAAGTTATATATTATATTGTGATAGTCAAAATGACCCTTAAATTTCAGCACTCTGTGGAAAAAAATTCTGAATCCACCACTAGTAGATCAGGAAGATATTTGACATATGCAGAAAAAGAATGTTAAATCAAATACTAGTTTGCACTTTTTAAAAAAAAAACCTTTTTAACTAAAGATTTATTTATACCAAGTTAAATGGAAACAAAAGCAAATAAATAAACTTAAAATTAGTAAGACCGCCTAATATTAAAAGCACACGTTTCTTATGATTCCAAGACCCGCGACATTATTTAAATCACCTTAAAACAACTCTACCTTTAATGATGATGCTTATGATTATGATTGTTATTGTTATTATTATTTAATATTTGATATTATGATAAAAAAAAAACTACACGTTCCACCATTTGCGGAAAGTGGTTTTATTGTCATTTTAACCATTTAAACGTCAATCAACAAATTAACTTTTGAAATGCGTTATACTATAAATACTATAAATCAAAGATATAAATTGACTGCCTAATTAAACTTAGAACTCAAACCCTTAAATTCAAATTCATATTTTTTTTTGGTCAAAATATTGAAGTTTAAGCATTTTTGTGACTATGGTCGCAGTGTCGTACTAATAAAGCGTTACAAGAATATAGTATAAAAAGAAAATTTAAGAGTAAGAGAACAATATCTTTTATGAGGTTACAATATAATCATTGTCTATAGACTAATAAAATCAAACTTACAAATAGAGAAGATTGTATAAAAATTTATAATAAACCAATAAATATATGGATACCAAGAACAAGAATTTGATAATAATTCTAAACTCATATAGTAAAACGCAATCACAATTATACCAACGTTAGGGTAATAATTTTTAATTTATTATGTGTTCGACGTCCGATTCAGTTCTAAAAACATTGCTCGCATCTCTCTTATAATAAATACGAAAATTATAAAAACAATTAATTTGACTTTCCTTTTTAACTAAAATATGTTAAACCAAATATATTTATATTTGTTTTTCTTGTCACTCTCATATTAAATGATAATTATTGTAAATAAGTAACTAAACTATTAAACATTTAAAATATAAATGTAGTTATTTTAATAATTTATTAATACATATTAAATACAGAGTAATAATTTTTAATTTATTATGTGTTATAACTTTTAAATATTCATTAAATATATTTATATTTCACCAATGGATAATAACATCTATAAAATAAAATATTCATAAAAATAATAATTTTAATATGTTTTATTTATTCCACCCATGTAATACATAGACTCTAACCTATAAAATATTTAACGAATAATATATTAAAGTTGGTAGAAACTTAAAATTTAAAAAATAGTAAACTTTTTAGAAATGTAGTTGAGTTATCAATATTTGTTGTCAATTATGTTGAAGTGAATTTAAGATTAAAATTTGGGTAATGACGATCTCGATAGATAACTTTAACCATATCTTTCAATACTAACAAAAGAAAGTTATTATATGTCACTTGTCACAATTTTAGAACTATCAAATTTTATTTTTTTTCGTTTCTCTCTCCTAATAAATATTATATTAATTACAAATGATATTATTCAATTTTTTTCATATTACAAATTTACTTATTTTTTTATAAGAGATCTTTCTAAATATCCAATTCGTAAAGAAATAATTTTTTTTATGAAATAAGATATGTTTTCAAAAAATATTAAACTTTTAAAAAACATAATATATTTAAAACTTGTGGCTTTTAAAAATAAAATTCTTATGAAACAAAAGTAAATTTCAAAGTTATAATAAATAAATTATTAAAAATAGCAATTTGTTAAAAACGATTTGTTTTAAAATAATTTGTTTAAATCAAACTTTTTTTATAGAAAATAAAAAAAAGTTTAAGAAATGATATCGTTTATTTATCACTCGTACATAATGTCAATTATATCTTAAATCAAAAGATCGTTTTATAATTTATTAATATATGTTTACTATTTTATTTATACAACTCGTGTAATACACGGGGTACTAACCTAATAAAATCATAAACGAGCATACATGTGTACTTAATGAGCATTGAATAACTTCTCAAATATATATAAGAAAATTTTTATAACCAAATACAAGAATAAAATTGCTGAGGCTGATATCATGGGCCAACCCAAATGTTTATTATTGTTATTTTATCTTCTCCCTCGATCACAAATGTAATTATTTATCTTTTGTCTTAACAGTGAGTCTATACAACCCTTAGAATATATTTTCTTGATCCACATTTTGTGGTAGTTTAACCCTAAATTGTCCATTTTGTGGGATTTAAAACCTGTTTTAATTTGACTAGAATAAACATCGGATCACATTAAACCAAAAGTCGTCAATATTTATCTCCTTTTTCTATTGATATTGTTTTATTTTTGTGCACCAAAGCCAACACAAAACTAAAACTATATATTCCGTCGAAATGAAAAACAGTCCGTCCGACCCCAAACAAACTTTAAACAAAAACTTTAAGTAACAAATACCACGTACCTGGACACCTACTATTAGTAACACCCATGAAAATTGTTCCTCATCCGATGTTCGTGAGGAGCCGTTGGGGTCTAGTGGTAGGAGCGAAGTCATATAACTAACTAATAAGATGTTAGTCGTCGAGAAAAATAATAGACGTTAAAAAACAATGTAAAGCGCCCTTTGTCAATATCAAATTACGAACTCATATCCTACCGACCCACTGTTATCGCTAATTAACCGATGGCTGCAACAAACGTAGAGAGTCAAATAATCACGCTTTTTCTCCTTTTTTTATATCGAAGTTAATATTTTATAATATTTTTTTTATAAAAGTGCTGATACGAAGACTAAAAGTTGCTGGACCCATCATCACTTTAATAATTTATATCATAGCATCACTTCCAACGGTCGTACTACACATCTAGTCAATTTGAGAGGGCGTAACAAATTCTCATTTGACATCTTTGAAAATGCCTTCATGATTGAACCGGCCGAATTATAGTTAAAAAACAAAAACGTAACTGATGTTTAACTTATTTTTTTCTTTACACAAGATCTCGAGAGGGACTAGATGGCTTTACAATCGATCTAATGTATGTGTTTCAACTTATACTTTATGCAAAAGTCTGTTCTTTCACTGCTCAAACCATAACTTAAAAGTCATAAGTCATCGAGTTTACTTGTTGTTATAAGAAACTCTCTCTGCCGGTTGAACTAAACTAATAAATAAAAAGCCCGGTTTCCAAATAGACCAACAAGGTTTAAACTGAGTGTTCTTTGACGTAAATCGAACCATGAAATGGGTTGAATGTGCAGTTATGAAATCCTTGAAAGAAAATGATAAATAGTCGGTCCACCTGGTTGAAGTGGGATTTATTATTATTATTATTATTATTATTATTATTATTATTATTATTATTATTATTATTATTATTATTATTATCATTATTTTTATTTTTATTTAAATTTTCATATTAATAGGTTTAACAAGTGGGTTGTACAATGAATTGTGAAATTAAACATGCAAATATTGTTGAGTTTTATATATAACTATAAAATGCATATATAAATACTATATTAAAATATATATATGCAATACATACACATACGTATAAAATTACGACGTCATGTGGTTTTTAAATTCTATTAGATAGGTCTAATAGATCCAACCATTCAACCACTAAATAACTAGTTTGTATATGATTTTGAAAACATTGTTTTAACTTAACCGATTAGATCCGTACGGAACTACAACACTGTAAATCGAGGCTACGACGGTAGGTCAAACTTTTGCATGCAACTTACTACAACTTTTCCAATCCGACGTGGCAGTCTAATTCCAACTTCTATCTCTTTTCTTTATATATATATATATATATATATATATATTCACAACCCAACTCATGTTTTGCTTATCATTATCAATTATTACTATTATTATTATCGTCCAATAATGTGGAATTGTATGAAAAAGCAACCTGCAGTTCGATCCGCCGGTGGCGACCGGGGATCTGCGGTGGTGTCGTCGGAGAAAGAGTTGTTTTCCGGCGACCACCATGAGAAATCGGTAACTAAGGAGGTGCGGATTAAGATATCTAAGAAAAAGCTAGAGGAGTTGTTGGGAAGTACGGATGTGCAGGGGCTAACGGTGGAGCAGGTGCTTGCTCGGTTGGTTAGGGCCGGTGAACGAGTTGAACAGGACCAACGGTCATGGCGGCCTGCTCTTAGGAGCATACCTGAGTGACCGTTGGAATTTGAAAGTATATATACTCCGAATCAGTATGAAAGTTTTTTTTTTTTTTTTTTTGTTTTTGTAATTTGTTTGGGAATCGTACATATGATTTTCATGTTTTATATAAGGGTAATTTTGATTGCAACGAGAATTGATAGTTATATGCATTTAACTTTGATAATTTGTTGCGTAAGTCCCATTTGGTTTTCATTGGGCCTAAATACAGGGACAATACTTAAAGGTATGTTGTTCGTTTTGTGTTATTCGTGTATTTGTGTATGGTTCATACTTAGAGTTGTGTTTACTTACCCAAAAAGTTAATTAATTATTTTATTTCAAGTATAAATGAAGCTCGTTAACCTTCTCCAACCTTCTCCAATACAAGGGAGAAGAGTTCCGTAGGTGCGTTTGCGACTTAGATAGCGAAGAGATCCACGTACACACTTAGGTGGTAAAGAGATTCACGGAAGAATTATAAGCGGTAAAAAGAAAGACGAGCATATGTTCGTGGCTACAATAAACGAGTCATTGGACGTGTGAGAGAGATACAGGGAAACAAAAAAAAAGATTGTAATGTCCCGTTCCCGGGACGCTTACAACTAGTCAATCATCGCACATAAAACATATATTTTCATTAATATAAAGAAGTCATTGCAATGGAAACATTAAAACAAACATTCCATTTTATTATAAAAGCTTTTGCAAAATAATACATCGTTATCGAATTACAAAATACATGTTGCAATAAAATCACAAAAGCATTATAAAAATGGATGTCGTCCAAAAAGAGCCAAGTAGTCATCTCGTGCCATCCTCAGCAACCTTTACCTGCCAACCGGAAACACATAAAAGTCAGCGTTGTTGAGTGAGTTCTAGTTTTATAACAAAACATACTTTACTTTCGTTAAAACCGTTTCTTTGCTTTTGTACATGATCATGCATCATACATACAAATAGATAATATCATTATTATCTTCATTATTCGTTCGTTCATTCCGTTCATACATCATTGAATCTTTACTTTCATTCGGACCAATTCCATGTGCTCACCCCACCGTCATGCATAAAGCGGGTACTGGGCCTGAGGTCTTTCATAGACCTCGAACACTGTGCACGAAGCTGACTCCAGTACCTAGGGCAAACGACAAGGATCACATACATATGATCAATCACACGGATTAGACCTTAGTGTGCATCCTTCCGGGGTAGCTAACCCGCACACAATTGAACTAACACCCTTCATTGGGTGTGAACCTCCATACATATGCTTGCAAGCCTTCTAGTGTGCATCTTTTCGGGGTAGTTAACCCGCACACAGTTGAGCTAACACCCTTCATTGGGTGTGAACCTCCATACATATGCTTGCAAGCCTTTCTTACTTTCATTCATTTATTAATGCAAGCATTCTTTCATTACATTCTCCTTTTCATTATCTTCCACTTTACGTTACATAATACTATATCATTTCATTTATTAACATTCAACGTAAAGCCACGGAAATAATCATATAAAATAAAGAGCGTAAACATGAACATACAACATCACCATACAAGGCACATATAACCCATCACATCATCTATGACCTCAAAAGTCAACTTACTTAATCCCCGGAAACATCCTCAGTCAAAGACTACATATCACTTTTCCCCCGGAAAACAGACTACATTCTAAGTCCTTTCAGGCGCATGAGCCCTATTTTAGCGTATGGACACTTAGGCGTATGGAGAGCTTCCAAACGCATGGGCACTATGGGCGTATGGACACTGTGGGGCGTATGGACTCTCAGTCACATGACCCTCAGTCGTATGACCCTCAGTCGCATGACTCCCAGGCGCATGTCCTTCAGTCGCATGACTTCCAGGCGCATGACTTTCGGTCGTATGACATTCAGTCGCATGACTTTCGGCCGTATGGCCTCCAATTGCATCACCTTCGGTCGCATGACCTTCAGTCGCATGACCTCCAGTCGCATGAGCCTTAACTGGGTGCAGAATGCAGTCTCATTCGAACCTGAACAGAAGATTCCAGTCCCCAAACCCTCTCTAATATGTTCTAAGCTTAAACCATCCATCCTAAGCCTTAGAAACCTAGTCGCATCATCTTTCAAACATCACATACCCAAACTCAAACTCCACCCACACACATACCTACGGGTACACACCCAACACAACCCAAAACAGTTTCATATGTGTTCCAGCCCAAAACCAGTTAAAAACATGTAAAAGAGGGGTCCTAGAACTCACCTTAGCAGCCTCCTCGGGTAGAGCTTCCTTCAAACCCGTGTGCCTCGAACTTCACCACAAAAACCCACGAGAAATCGACTATTTCTCCTTGTTCTCCAAGAACCCTAAGCTTTCTGTCCTTTCTCCCTCTTCTCACACTCACAACCGACTGAAAATGGGGAGAGTGAGGGGAGAGTATGCGGCCATACCCTTTTACACCCACTCTTCCAAAGTTTTGTCATTTTTGACAAAATTGGTCCCTCCACTTGGACTTTATTTCTTTTCTTTCCTTTTCTTCTTTCTTTGGTTAAAAATAACCAGGTGTTACAAGTCCACCCCCTTATATAGGTTTCGTCCCCGAAACCTGTCATCCCTCAAACAAATGTGGGTAATGCTGTCTCATCTCCTCTTCAGTCTCCCACGTAGACTCAAATCCCTTCATGTGCTTCCACTGTACGCATACAAGTGGAACCACCTTATTCCTCAACCTCTTCTCTTTACGGTCAATGATCGCCACTGGTTGCTCCACGTAGTCGAGTCGTTCGACTACCTCGGTATCTTCTAGTGGTACAACCATATCCTCGTCTGCTAAACATTTCCTCATATGAGACACATGGAATGTCGGATAAATTCCAGTTAACTCCTTTGGTAACTCCAGTCTATAGGTCACCTCTCCTACTCAAGCAATGATTCGGAAAGGCCCTATGTACCTCGGGCTCAACTTGCCCCGCTTTTTGAACCGAATGATACCTTTCCAAGGTGAGACTTTCAACATAACTCTATCGCCCACGCGGAACTTAATCGGTCTACGTCGTTTATCAGCATACGACTTTTTCCTGTCTTTAGTTGCCTTCATGAAGGCCTTGATCCTTCCCAGCTTCTCAGTCGTAGCCTCGACCACCTCGATGCTCCCTAATTCTTTTTGATCGATATCACCCCAACAAACGGGTGTTCTGCATCTCCTACCGTATAGCATCTCATAAGGAGGCATACCAATACTGGCATGATAACTATTATTATAAAACAACAAGAACTCAGCTAACGGTAAGTGGTCATCCCAACTTCCCTCAAAGTCAATGACGCATGCCCGGAGCATATCTTCCAGCGTCTGAATGGTCCTTTCCGACTAACCATCTGTCTAAGGATGCTAAGCCGTGCTAATATGTAACCTCGTCCCCATTGTGTCGTGGAATTTCTTCCAAATTTTAGATGTAAACCAGGTGTCACGATCAAACACAATAGACACCGACACACCATGACGAGTTACTATCTCTTTAATGAACAGATCCGCCAACCTCTCAGATGAATAAGTCTCTCGAATCGGTAGGAAGTGAGCACTTTTCGTCAAACGGTCAACTATCACCCATATGGCATCATAACCTCACGCAGTACGGGGCAGCTTTGTAATAAAATCCATGGTGATGTGCTTCCACTTCCAATCCGGTATATTCAAAGGTTGGATCTTCCCATATGGCTTTTGGTGCTCGGCCTTCACTTGTAAACAAGTAAGGCATTTACTCACATACTTCACCATATCGCGCTTCATACCCGGCCACCAATAATTTTTCTTCATGTCTTGATACATCTTTGTAGCACCGGGGTGAATAGAGTATTGAGTCTTATGTGCTTCATCCATAATCTTCACGCGTAGATCCCCAAAACAAGGAATCCACATCCGCCCGAATCGGGTTCTAACACTGAGTGTGTTTTCACCCAATTCCGCAACCAGACCTCTCATTCTTTCAGAGTTAAGATGATCTTCTTTCAATGCCTCATCTTGAAACTCTTTGACTTGCTTCATCACCTCGGAGGTTATAACCAACTGATAAGCTTTCACCCGAATCGGCTCGGGTCTCTCCTTTCGGCTAAGGGCATCAGCCACCACGTTGGCTTTGCGCGGATGGTAATGGATCTCGCAATCATATTCCTTTATGAGCTCCAACCATCTCCTTTGACTCATGTTCAAATCTTTCTGCTCGAAGAAATACTTCAAGCTCTTGTGGTCGGTGAATATGGTGCATTTCGTCCCGTATAAGTAGTGCCTCCATATCTTTAACGTGAAGACCGCCGCTGCTAGCTCCAAGTCATGAGTAGGATAGTTAACCTCATGAACCGTCAACTGTCGGGATGCATAGCCTATAACCCTTCCTCTTTGTATTAACACACACCCCAACCCCAAGTAGGAAGCATCAGAATAAACTACCAGATATTTGCTTCCATCGGGTAACGACAAAACAGGAGCTCGAGTCAATCTCGCCTTTAACTCCTCAAACGCCTTCTCTTCAGCTTGACCCCACACAAACTTTACATCCTTACGGGTCAACTTGGTTAGTGGATAAGCGATCTTAGAGAAGTTATAGTACGATATTTTAATATAAGATATGTATAAAATTATATATACATACTTATTCAAGAAATAAAACAATTATACTATTTTTCAATCTTTTATCTAAATAGTTTCATTTTTAAATATTTGTTTTAAGATTTTATTATATAAATTTATTGTTTATAAAAGTCTTGTTTATTCAAAACTCAAGTTTCTAATTATTCTGGTTGATTTAATAAAACTACTTTTAGAAAATTTCATATTTTTTATAATTATTTTAAAAAAGGACTAATTTAAAATATTTTGTTTCAAAAGGTTTAATGTTTTAGAAAATATATGAATTTAAATTTTCTTAATAAATTTTTTTTTTAAAAACATAGTTTAATTTTTAAAAATGTAGATGAGAGAGAAAAATCTATCAATTGATCAAATTAGTTTTTATGAAGAAAGAGAAATTGTTTGAGTTTTTAAATTATTTTAATATCCTTTTGGAGAGAAAATAAAATGAGGATGCTTAGAAAAATAACAAGTAACAAAAAGGTGGTTTAAGAATATAACAAGTGGCTAAAGAAACCTTCATTTATTAATATATATATATATATTATAATAAAAGAAGGTTTTAAGATGTCATTTGACACAATTTTAGACCATCTAATTTTAATTTGCCCGCTTCTCTCTCTTATTAAACAATTACCTTAAATACTTATAATATTATTTAATTTATTTTGAGATTATAAATTGTTTTTTAATAAATTAAGAAAGAGATGCTTTTATAAATGATTTTTTTATGAAACAAAAAAACTAAAATTAGGAGTTATAATAAGAAAATTTGTAATATTGATATTTTTTAAAACGATTTGTTTTGCAATAACCGACGGTGCCGAGTGGAAGGGTTGTCGCTCAATGGATAAAAGTTACTCTAGGGATAACATGAATGTTTATTAAAAATGCAATTAGGGTTTAAAAACAAAAGTTTAAAATAATGAAATCATTATTTTATTACTTATATTATTACTCATTTGTAATTTCAGTCATATTGTTTTATAATTATTACATTTTCATTACTAATTACTTAATATTTTATTTATTCAACCCGTGTAATACACGGAATTCTAATCTAGTCTATTATAATAAAATAAGATTTTAAGATACCACTTGGCACAATTTTAGACTATCTAATTTTAATTTTCCCGCTTCTCTTTACTATTAAACAATTACCTTAAATACTTATAATACTATTTAATTTCTTTTGAGATTAAAAATTGTTTTTAATAAATTAAAAACGAGATGCTTTTATAAATGTAACTTTTAAATAAACAAAATTTTAAAAATAAGAAAAATTTATAAAACAACAAACATGTTTAAAAATATAAAGTATTTTAAAAAGGATTTTTTAAATGATTTTTTATAAACCAAAATAACTAAAATTAGAAGTTATAATAAGAACATTTTTAATATTGATATTTTTAAAAATGGTTTGTTTTGCATAAAATGTTTACTAAAAATACAATTAGGGTTTACAAACAAAAGTTTAATATAATGATATCATTGTTTTATTACTTATATTTACTCATATGCAATTTCAATCATATCGTTTTATAATTATTACATTTTTATTACTAATTATTTAATATTTTATTTATTCAACTCGTGTAATACACGACGTTCTAACCTAGTATATATATATATATATATATTACTTGAGATTTAAATTAGTTACAATTCAAAAAATACAATAACAAAAAATCTAATAAAACATTTTAATCTTTCGATTTATGCAAAAAAAAAACTTTAAATATTATTCTTGAAACCTAAATATTTAATATTTTTCAAATAACATAAGTTAAATAAGTAAAAGTCTAATCATGTTTATATATGTGTGAATACACCTCTAAACTACAAGTTTGGTTGTATGATTTTGGTTTTTTTTTTGATTTTTGTTACATGTAAAACTAAAAGTGAAGTAAAAAGTAAAAACTATCAAATCAAATCGTCGGTTTCTTATTGGTTTTGGTTTTTTCCGGTTAGGTTGTGTCGGTTATTTAGGTTACAGTTTGGTTTATTTGGTTTATTGCACACTCACCACTACTTTTTCTCTGTTATTTTTAATTAAATAATATATTTTTATACATTTATCATTATTTTTTATTTACTTTCCATTCACAACCACTTTTAAAAAAATATTAACAAGTTTATAGTGGTGAACATTGTTTACCCCAAATATACAAATGATCAATAACATATTTTTTCTTATTCACTCACAACCATTGACAATCATACTTTATAATATATAATATATACACTAATCTATAATCTCTAATAAAGTAAAATTTATTTTGTTACTTGTCCTTCTCTTAATCATATTTTTGACACTTGTCATTTTTCTAGATACCCACGTATCAATTTTCTCTCCAAAGAGTATTATATCAATTTAAATACTTCTACCAATTTCTCTCTCTTATTAAATATAAATTCTATTAATTGTTATGTTTCTCTCTTATCTATTTTTTTAATCAAACTATCTTTTTTAAATAGATTTTATAAAAGAAAATTAGAAATCACATCTTTTAATTAAAATCTAAATAACAAAAAACTAAATTATTTATATAATATGAAATTTTCTAAAATACTAAACATTTTTAAAAAAAAGTATTTTAAATCATTTTGTTTTAAAACAAAATTTATTAACATGTGGAATATTTTAAAAACATACTTTTTAAAACAACTAGAATAATTACAAACCAGGTTTTTTTAAAATAATATTTTTATAAAAAAAAATTTTTTATAAAAAATTCTAAAAATGAATGTTTAAAAATAAAACTATTTACATAAGAGAGTTAAAAAAATTGTATAATTGTTTTATTTCTTAAAATATCATGCATATGTAATTTTAATTATATTTTACATTAAAATATTAGATTGTAACTATTCATGTTCATTTTACATATATATTTTACATTAAAATTTAATCTTTTTATTTAATGAGTTTTTAGCCTATCTATCGATCTATTAAAAAACCAAATTAAGCGTGAAACAATTGTAACCTCATTATTCTTACTTTGACATTTCTTTATATTATTAATAATAACATTGAATACTAATATTATTACTCATACCTTTCTCAAATTAAAAAAATATATAGTTTAATAAATTATAAACCTATTTTTTATTAAAAACATACTTTTTAAAAACAAATAATTTATAAAAAAATAATACAATGAAATTATAAAAAACATTTCTTAATAAAATATACTTAAAAATCATAATTTTATATAAAAAACAAAAGTTTATGAAAAGTACATTATTGTTTATTTACTTAAATTAGTTATTTATACGTAATTATAATCATATTTTATCTTCAAGCATAATTTATAATGCATAAATTTTTATTAATAATTATTCAATACGTGTAAACACGAGCACTAACCTAATAAATAAATAGAATGAGATATGAATGCTCTTAAGTCTTAGCTAACATAAAAATGGTAAGACAATTTTTTTATCATTAAAACAAGTGTTGACCTGAACTAAATACTTATTTTCTAATTATATAAGACTAAGATACACGCATGTCTATAACCATTTTCCTAATTGACATTTTTATGAAAGCGAAATGATACTTCATGTGTATCTTATGCTTAAAAAAATCTTTCATAGATTAATTCACAAGGTTATACACTCACGTGGAGAAGTAAATACATCGAGTTACAATACAATATAACATAACATACATAATATGTACTATTTAATAAAAAATAACTAGGGTTGCCACGTGGCGCGTTTCTAGGCCCCCTCACACTAATTTCCTCGCCCAAATCATTTTCCTCCTCAACCTCATTATTCCCGTAATTAAAAGACATTTAATTCTCATTGTTATTAATTATCATAGTAAAACTGTATAAGTATCTATTTCAATTTAATGAAAAGTTTTTTTGGGTTTTATCATTCACATTATTAAAAGCAATAAGTGATGCAATTAACATAAAAATCATTTTAGTAGTATACATCAAAGTTATTCTATCACTAATTTTTGTTGTTGTTTTTTATATTTATTGTTGTTTTTCTATATTTGTATTGTTGTTATTATATTTATTGATGTTTTCATTACTTTCATGGCTAGGATCTCAATGTGTAACTATGAATCCAAGGATCGCGAACAGGAATTATCAATGTCGGTCGATTGACAAGTCAACGTTTGCGGAATCAACGTTGATTTGGTTTAATTGTTTTGCAATAACTTTAAATATCAATGAATGTTCAAGAACACATGTAACATAACACAATTAATTATTAATATGTATTTTATTAGAACATGTTAATGATTACAAATATAATGAATGAACGATATCAAAGTATGTTATGATGTGACGACTGCTAGGGTTTGATTGAGAGACTTTGAAGTGATTGTTATAATGCTGTTGCTGTTGTTGCTCTATCAATCGT
>BJCM01094091.1:0-21253 GCA_018326385.1 Flaveria bidentis | reverse complement strand
TTCTGATTATGACCCCTTGGTCATCTTTCTTGCATTTCAAGACCCATTTTGTGCCAATGACTTTAGCACCTTTAGGTCTGTCCACTAGTGTCCATACACCTAACTTCTTGAATTGAAGAAGTTCTTCTTGCATGGAACTCACCCATGCCTCGTCATTAAGGGCTTCACTGACATATTTTGGCTCAAACTAAGACACAAAACAGCGATACGCACCATCGTGCAGATAACCCTTTTCCATTACCGAGGCATAGTCAGCTGAATATAGCTGATTTCTAGTCTGAACTCCTGATTGTACATCCCCAATGACATTGTCCAGCGGATGATAGACGTTTAAGCGAGATCCAGGAGTAGTGGGAAAGACTACCTCATTATCCAGATTGTGAACTCTTGGTTTTGAATCTGAGGCAGTAGGAGTTTGAGGTTCTGAAGAATCAGATGCATCAACATCAGATGCTTGTGGACTTTCAGTATTGGGAACCTATTCCTCCTGATCGACCTGATCATTCTTCACGGCTTCATCTTCAGAGGAGGAATCACTTACCTCAAGTGCTCCCCCTGAGTCACTAGGTGACTCTCTTTGTTGACCAATTGTTGTTGAGTCGTGTGAGGGCATGTTTAAGACATCATACATCAATTTGGTTGCAAACTCATTATCAGGAGTGGAGAGGGGAGTGTTGAAGGACTTAAAGAATCCATCATAATCGAAAAAGAATGTGGGTCCTTTGCCAACAGGAGGGGTGGTGTATCTCTGAACGTCGACGTTGCACCAACTTCTACTTGACCCGTTGATTTGTTGTAAACTCGCTTATTCGGTATGCTGTATCCTAGAAAGATTCCTTCTTCAGCCTTCTCGCTAAACTTGCCTTCCTGAGTTTTCTTCAAAAGGGTGCATGGTGCGCCAAACGGTTTGAGGTACTCTAGATTAGGTTTACGTCGTTTGAGTAACTCGTAACACGTCTTACCATGACGTTTTACCACTAGAACTCGATTTAGAGTGTAACATGCATTGGCAACTGCCTCATTCCAAAATTGGATGGGCAGTTTCGAGTCTGCTAGCATTGTCCATGTTGTCTCTATCAAGCTGTGATTCTTTCTCTCAACAACTCCGTTCATTTGAGGAGTGTAGGCAGAAGTGAACTGGTGCACAATTCCCTTTTCTTTGCAGAATGCCTCCATCCATTGGTTCTTGAACTCGGTACCGTTGTCTAAGCAGACTTGTCTTACCTTCAGCTTGTAGAGTGACTCCAATGTAGTTACTTGCTCTTTGAATGACTCAAATGTTTCTGATTTGGATTTCAGAAACATTACCCAAGTGAATCTTGAGTAGTCACCAGTAACTACCTAACAGTACAAGTCGCCAGCGATGCTCCTTGTACTGACTGGACCAAACAGATCCATGTGAGGAAGCTCAAGAGGTAGTTCAATGGAATGAACTTTCTTTTCCTTATGAGACTTCTTAGTCTGTTTGCCTTTCTTGCAGGCGACACATAAATCCGGTAATTGGAAGTTTTTGACGTTAACTCCTCGCACTAGATCATTCTGGATCAAGTGATTCATCTTCCAGGGATTGATGTGTCCCATTCTCCTATACCAGGAGATCGAATCCTTCTCGGTAGCCTTTGACAAGAAGCACTGAACTTGATGATCCGTTGTGGAGGCCTTTGATAGATCCAAGACATAAAGATCGTTATATCTTGAAGCTGACACTAAGACTTGGTCCTCCGGGATCACATAGTCCTTTTTTAGAACATAACACTTCTTGTTGTCGAATACTACCTTAAAGCCTTTGTCACATATTTGAGAGACAGAAAGTAAGTTGTTTTGAAGTTGTTGGACATAGTTTACCTTATAAAACTTCACTTTCTGGTTCCCCACTTCCCCTTGAGCGGTGATGTAACCTCCTTTGTTTCCAGCAAATGAAACGTGACCTCCTTTAATTTGTTTGACGTTTGACAGGAATGTCCGGTTCCCAGTCATGTGCCTGGATGCTCCGCTATCTACAATCCAAGTGTTTGTTTCAGCACTATAGCGAACACCCTGCACATTCAATGGAAATCATTAGTTGAGGTTAGGGACCCAAGCCTTAACTGGCTTGGGTGACCCTGAAGAATCACACATCATAAATCCCACCCACTGTCCATTTGAGGGTGAGGGAAGATCATTCATCTTCTTGTTCTTATTATCAGACATTGAACTAGATTTTTTTTTCCATAAGCCAGTTTTGTGTAAGGCCTGTTTGTGGTAAACAGACGACTGGCTAATAGGTTGAACTTTAGGTTCACTGACTCCTTTTGGTATAGTAGTGGAGCTCCTTTTTGAAGGGCTCGTTTTAGTGTCATAAAGTTTAATTCTTTTCCTTGGTGTCTGATAGTAAGGACAATTAGATGCGATGTGTCCATACTTTCCATAGTTATAGCATGATCTACTTTCAACATGTTGGTGTAACTGTTTCTGTGGAGAAGTGTGTGACACACGTGTGACTTTATTCTTTTTGGGTTTTGACACATGTTGTTTAGAGGTTTTAACTTGTTTAACAAAATTTGTTGTTTGAACCTTTTCAACATCTTTACCCTTTTAATTGTTTGGACTTAGACATGATGCACGTGGTTGGTTAACTTGTTTGGCCTTTTCAGGTTCAGAATTAGACGTGTTTGAACCCGATGTTACCATACCCTTCTCAAATTGTTTATCCAAATTAACAATAGGCATTTCCTCTTTTGACTTTAAAGTGGTTTCCTTTTGTTTGGTGACAGATTCATTAAATTTACTTGTGGAATCTGGATCACTTACAAGAAGAGTGGACACCACATGATCCTTGATTGGGTTGTTATTTATTGGTTTGCAGTTTGCATTCAACAAGGTCTCATGTGGTAGTGGAACCACTTTGTAACCCAAACCCTCCCCGTTGTTGCGTTCTCTCACTAAGTGCTGGACTATGTGAGAAGAACTAGTCCAACTGTGCAGTTTTTGTTTTTATCAATTTACTTTGACTTTCAAAACTGCTTCTTGTTTCTTAGCTTCTTCTTGGGAGTTTAGATAAAACTTAATGTCATTATCTTGGTTAAAAGACACAACTTCGGTTTCCCTAAGTTGTTTATTTAAAAGTTCTATTTTCTCTTTGTAACTGTGCTTATTTAGTTTTAAAATATGATTTGCTTCAGTGCACAATTGCAAGTCCTTTACTAGGCTATCATTGTGATCTAATAACCTAGAAAATTTCAAATCTATGCTTTCCCTAAATTTATTACAATCAGAACAAGTATGATTATTGAAAAGTTGGTCAGTGGAACTTACCTGAGAAGGTTCTATTGAATCAGCCATCATAGCAGAGTTTGACTTTTCTGGTGCAGGTGATTCTAAACATGTTGAACTTTGGCCTTCTTCATTCTGGTGATTTATCACATTTGCAGTTTCTTCATTACTTGGCATCGCGAGTTCCACTGCTATATCACCTTCGCTTGCCGAGTCTTCATCCAAACCCTCAACGCATGCAATGTTGGATTCTCCCGGAGACACAAACCGAAAGGTCCAATCTTGCCCTTCGTCATCTTGAGCCGTCAAGGCTTTAGTATCCTTGAATGATGGTGCAGGACTACTTGGGGGTTTGTCTTGATGATTGAAGGATGAGAACAGATTACCATTACCTGTCTTCTTGGGCTTCACACACTCACGCTTGAAATGCCCCTTCTCTCCACAATTAAAATAGGTAACTTTGGTTTTGTCAAAACCAAAGGTTGTATCCTTTGTGGCGATCAAGTTCTGTCCTGTCTTTTTAACAAACTTCTTAGCCCTCCGGATAGCACTTACCAATGCCCACATGAAATCCATTCTTTCCAGCTCAGTCTCATCTACTTGCTCGTAGTCTTTATCTGCCAGATGGCAGTTTCCAATTTTCCCCGCAACTAGACCATCATAGGAATGAACGACAGCTACTAGGAGATCCATATGCTCCTTTGCTACCTCTATAGTCATATTACCGAGATTCACGGTCTTCAATCTTGTAGCATTGGCTTCAGGTGCTATGTATTGGGTGCACGATGACCATGACGTGTTAGATCCTAAAGTAGTAGCTTGAGACAGAACGACTGAACTCGATACGAATGTCGTTTGAAGTGGTGCTCCAAACGTTTTTGCTTGAGGAGTTGAGTTGTAAAGTGACGAGTTATGATCATATGACGCCTTTTGAGACTTGTACTTCATCCTCAACTCTTCCTCTTTCAGCTTTAGAATAAAATCATTGATACCCAACTTTGCCAGCATATCTATCTATCTGAGGTTAGACAGAAATGAGACCCACTTTTCTGGCAATCCATCTGTGAAATTCGACACCTTTTCTTCCATGGATGTAGTAACCCCATGAGTGTACAGCTCACTCATCAAGTGGTAGAAACGTTCAATAACATCATCCAAACTCTCCTTCCCCATTCATGAGCAGTTATCAAACTCCTTTTTCAAAGCCTTAGCCTTTAGAACCTTTAATGATGCATTCCCTTCATACCGTTTTTCCAGAGCATCCCATAGCTTCTTTGCTTGCTTGTTCTCAGAAAATTGATGGAATATATCCTTAGGAATTGATTGAGTTAGCAGAGCATACACCTTTTTCTCTTCATTGTACTTTACCTTTTGGCTATCAGTCATGCCACCTAAGGTAAGTTTAACTCCATCAGCCCCAACCGGCATGCTGTACCCTATCTCTATTGATTCCCACAGATTAGTATCTACTCCGTTTAAGTATATCTCGAGCCTTTGCTTCCATTGTGGGTAATCATCTAACGTTATGAGCTTCGGGGGCTTATTGTGATTTCCCACTTCATTTTTCAGAAGCAATAGATTCTGGATCCGTGAATCCCTACCTGCTGTGAACGCTGAATATTGATTTTCCATCTCTATTTACTTTGAATTTTAGAACACAACTGTTTTACTGGTGCGAATGAAAGACTGCGATTGGGCTATTCGTGCGATTGAACAATGTGGATGGCTCAATCATGCGATTGAACAAATTCGGATGGATCAATCGTGCGATTGGACAGGTACGGATTAACAATGCGAATAGGGTGTTCAGCCGTATGAATGGTTGAACGACTGAGTGCAATCGTGTTTATGGGAGGTGCGTATGAGTTCAGTCGTGCGATTGAGTCAATCGTGCAACTGAAGCTGCTGGTTTTTGAAAATTCGAGTATTTTAGGTACTTTGACACAAAAAACACGAATTTTTCACGAACCCTAATTGCCGTATGCCGGAAAATGTTAACTTTTTAACCTGGAGATGTCGAAAAACACTGTTTGACAAACGCGATTTTATATCAAAATCGATTGAATCACATGCAAATAAAGAGCCAATGCTCTGATACCACTTGTTAGGACCTTTTAGGTACGGAGTACTAACTGATTTACATGTATAACAAACCAAATAGTGCGGAATCCTACTTGATTGGCGATCCAATCAGTGAGAACACAAGTATAATCAATCTAATAATGAATCAAAATGTTAAGAACGTTGGCAAGATGATTAACTATGATCTATGAACTTGGAACAAGTGTTCTTGAGTCTCTTGATGGCTAGGGTATGATTATGTGCATAGGTATTTGAATTGTAACCTTTTTCCACAAATTAATTGGTATTTATAGGTTAGGGTTTTCCATTCGTACGACTAAACCATTAGCATGGTTCAGTCATGCGACTGAAGCATGCGGTTGATCCATTCGGACGACTAAATGTTTAGTCGTGCGACTGAGTCAATCTCATGTCACAATCATGTGACTGATCCAATCTCCTGGTTCAGTCGTGTGACTGGTCCATTAGCATGAAGTATTCATGCGTATGCTCCATTAGCATGGTCCATTCGCATGAGAACTTCACATGATTAAGTTTAAACGTGTTTCTCAACCATTATTGACTAAGAACTATGTAAACAACCACAAACCTATATAGTTAGTTCAATACACAATAAACAATGAAATATTAAACATTATAAGCATAAACCACACATTGTATTTCATTCATACCCATTCATTACATATATGTAAGACATGAAAGACATTTTACATTGATCTCCTAAACTAGATACATATGTATCAACATTGGATTTATGAGATGCCCTGTGTTGCTTCCATTTTAGGCATGCAACACAGTTATCTTTGCAGAAAAATTCCTTTTTAGGCAAACCATATACCAAGTTATTTTCGACCAATTTATTCATGGTTTTAAAATTTACATGACACATTCGTTTATGCCATAGTGTTGACTCATCACCATCAGCTTTGGAAAGAAAGCATGATACTTCTCCCAGTGGGGAAGCATAGTTCATATCCAGCTTGTACATATCCCCTTTTTTGGGAGATCTAAGAAGCACCAATTCCGGAGGAATGGCTATCCCAGGTTTGAGGATAATGCACTTATGTTTTGTAAAAAGCATTTGGTGTTTTTGATCACAGAATTGAGAAAGACTTAAAAGATTGTGTTCAAGCTGTTTGACAAAGTGTACCTTGTCAATTTTTAATTTGCCGTTGGATACACTCCTTCCAGAAATGTATCCTCTAGCCTCACCTCCAAACTGAACAGGACATCCATCAAAATGTTGAAATTGCTGAAGAAGAGATCTATTTCTAGTCATGTGCTTGGAGCATCCACTATCTACAATCCACACATTATTGTTCTTGTCATATGGATGTCCCTACACATTAGGTGAAAAAGTTAGTTTTTATTGGAAACCTAGGCCTTGTTGGTCTTGGGTTCTTTTAATGAGGATTTTATTGAACCAAATTTATGCATGAGGGCTCAATAATTGTTTGTGAAGATGAAGTTTCGGCTACAACATCTTCCTTAATCTTCCAGTCCATCCCTTGGTTGATGGTAAAGGATGAACTTGTTGAAGCTTGAGCAGCATGACATTCTTCGGAAGCTTCTTTCTTCTTGGAAGAAGCCTTTACTACTTTCTCTTCTGAAGCAGTCTTCTTCTGGGGTGGTCTCAAGGGGACTCTTTTGGCTTTTTGATTCTTTACAACTTTAGCTTCCGAAGCCATTTTTTCTTTGGAAGAAGGATTTTCTTCCGAAAGCAATCTTGCCTCAGAAACAAGCTTACCCTTTTTAATCACTTGGACCATTTGATAGGGTCCAGATGAGAAACCTTTCCTGACTCCTTCTTTCTTAATATTATTTGCATAATGTGTGCTAGCAGGATTGTAATTACAATTTTTGGTCATGTGGTTTTGCAGACCCACATAATGCATGCAATGTTAATCTTCTGAGAATGTGATGGCTGTTGTCTCTTGATCTTCTTTTCTTCAAAAACAGTCTTTCCCTTTACCTTCTAATCCTTTTCTGGATAGATGTGCTAGTATTGCACACTTTTCCAAGTTCATAAGCTCCCACCACCTGGAATCCAGCTGAGATGAACACACCCTTTTGCTATGGGTCAATCTTCAGCTTTGATTCAACCACTTTATTGGCAGTTTTTCTTGCTACCTTAGCTTGATTTCTTCTAGCTTTGGTGGTAAGAGGTTAGTCATTACAGGTAAGAGGGGTAGGGTCTACCTAGATCTTCCCTATGATGGTTTCCATACTTGCATCACTCTTTGACTCATAAGAAGGTGGGTTAGCAGATGGGACTTCTTGCTCTAAAGTACCACACTCTAATAGACTCACAAGAGTGTGGTGGAGCAATTTCATTTCTCCCCAACCCACCTTTGTTTTGATAACAAAGTTTTGAGTGGGAGGATGATGCAAGGATGGCTTGGAAGTTTTGCTCTGAGATAACATGCTTCCTGGCTTGAGCCTTAGCTGTGACAAGCTGGGTTTGAGCATTAGACAATTTTGGATATTAAATCCTTTATTTGAGTCTTGTAATTTGAGTGTTCATGTTTTAAAAGAGACACGGTTTTCTCTAACTCTTCAATTTTTCTTTGGTAGTCAGATTCAGCTCGTTTAAAGTCAGATTTTAAAATATTTAAAGACTCAATATCAGATTTAATCTCCATAATATAGTCCTGATATAATTTTACCTTAGCAATACAAGCTAGAGTACAAAGATGTTCATATACCTTGTTGTCATCTATTCCAGCCATGAGTGCTTGAGCAGGAATCACATTCTGTACCATAAAGCTCCAGTCGACTTCTTGAGCTACAACTACTGTTTCAGTTGACCTCTCAGGGGCCTTTGGTGTAGAGGTTTGTGAGGAAGTATGAGAGGTTCCTGGATTTGACTTGGGAGCCTTGTATTCCCTAGCAAAATAACCAAGTTGGTTACAGTTGTAATACTTTGCCCTGGTTTTGTCAAACCCAAACTTCCTGCTAGCTGGATTTTAAGGGAATTTCCTTCCAATTCTCTTGAAGAACTTCTTTGCTTTGTAGGTAAGAAGAGCCATTTGTTGGACTATGTCCATATACTCCATATCATTGGGGCTGAAGCACTCTAGGTCATCAAAGCAGAACTAATGATCACCAGAGTATCCACTTCCTGAAACAAAGGCACAATTATCCTAGAAAGAATGTTGCTGAGCGTGTTAAGACCTTAGAGTCTTGGGAAATATGATGTAGGGTCCTGAAGAATAGGATGGCTACTGAGAGTAAGTCAGGTACTGCTAAGGTTGGTTGGGTCCTGAGCCTTCAGCAACCATTAAAGCATTGCAAGCAATAAGGCTTGAGGTTCTGATCATCGGATGGCCCATCTTGTTTTCCATCTCTACACGGTATCCATCAAGAATGCCGTATAGTTCAGTCATGGTGAGGGAGTTTAGATCTCTGTCCTTTTGAGGGAGACATAGTAGAACATCCACTCATTTGGAAGTGCACTCATAAATTTCCTTGAAAGGTCTCTCAAGTCAATGGCAACTCCCACAAACTGAAGGGAAGAGATAAGATCCATGTACCTAAAGTATTGCTGGCTAAGGGTCTCTCTAGCAATGTAGGTAAAGTTCTAAAACTATTGCTTGAGTGAATCTTTCTTGGAATTGTTGGAGTTAGAGTACATTTGGGACAGTGCATCAAACAGCTCTTTGGCTGACTTGCAATGCTCAACCCCCGCCATAATGGAGTTGGGTATAGCAGTCATAAGAGCTGTCATGGCATTGTTGTCTATGTCCATCTTCTTCTAGTCTTCATCAAAGTAGTCTTCTACAGCCTTCTCGATCATGGCGCCATTTCCTCCTAGTCCAGCAACCTTGGGCTTTTAAGGACCATTGACGATAGATAACCACATTATACCATCAAGGTATCTAATGAAACCTTTTATTCATCTACTCCATTGTCTAAAGTTTTCAGAGGTGATGATAGGTGCTTTAGTCATCGTTCCCATCTCAACTTCAAATTTTTGAATAAGGGCCATTTTAGAGTGTGGTGAAAGGATGAGTGAAATAAACTAGTTGATTTGGATGGTAAGATCACACAATCAAGAGCCTTAAAAGCTCTGATACCAATTGCAGGATCGATAATGTCACTAAACACTTGGTTTTCTCTCAAACTCAATTGGACACACACTGTTTGATGAAGCAGAATATCTCAAAGAGTTAATAATCATATAGTAAGTAGCTTAAGAACACAAAGAAATAATTTTTAAGTTACTCGTATATATTACTTCTCAACTCAAAGTTTTTACAAGACTTTTTCAAGCATTATTACAAGAGTTACAATGAGAAACTATATATACTACAAAGCTATAGTTTAAGGTATCTTAGATAATGTCTTATCTAAGATATGGTAGTCATGACATGTCCATGACTTACCTTTTGTCACCAACTAAAGTTGGCAACTGTACTAACAAATAAAGGTGAATAGTGGAATAAAGTATGGTCAACTACATGGCATTATGGTTCATAGCTACATCTTCCGAAGGATAATTGTCTTCGAAAGAACAAGTTCATCCGAAGCCTTTTATACTTCGGAAGAGGCTGCTTCTTTCGTGGCTTGATGACTTCTACTTCGGAAGTCATTTGTCTTTGAATTCATCTAAGTCTTGAACTTTGGAAGAGAAGACTTTTTCTTTGGAAGTTAGAGCTTTTTCTTTGGAAGTTGATCTTGCACTTTATGTTCGGAAGAACTCCTTTTCCTTCAAAAGTTCCATACTTAACTTCGGAAGATCTTTATCAGTTGCACCAAAAATAGTCTAAGTGTTTGGTTTTGGTTGTTCCAGCCTTTCTAGATCTAACAACTTCTTTTTTATTAGATTTGTCACTCAATCATAGTCTTCATCATCATTTCTGACTCACTATCCACCTTAGGATCATTATCTTTAGACCAGTATTCATGATGAACTTCAACAACAAAGGCTAAACTTGATGTCAGATTAGTTGTAAATTGTTCAGCATATGCACTCTAGTCATAGCCATCTTTGATGCTAACAACAAGAGCTTTCTTTGGCTCTTTAGTTGATTTTGATTCATCTTTCAGTTCTGGCATAGGAAGACTTGGATAAGCTTCTCGAAGGTTTTCTTAGACTATTGTTGGTATCTTTGACTACTAGAACCAACTTGACCATTTCTTCTTTGATTTCTAGGAGCTTTACGTTCTCTTGAAAACTAACCATAGCCGTTGCAATATAAACACCTTGACTTTGATTTGTTGAAGCCAATAGTTTTATTTGCACTTGGCTTGTAATTTCTATTCATATAGGAGTGTTTATGAGTTCTGTAAGCAATCATCACCATATGCCAGTTTAAATCCATCTCTTCCACATCATCAGGATCCATCTCAAACAAATCCTGCAAAATAAGATCAACTTGAGTTAAATGACTACCTTGATAAGCTTGAAAACTTGCCATAAAAGCAATAATAACATATTTTGACTCTTCATCCTGTAAAGAGATATTAATGACATCTTTAACTTTGCTAGGTGTAATAGAGTTAGAAGATGGAGTCTCAGTTTGAGGTTTAAGAGTTTGGGTTTTAGGAGGAGACTGAGTTTGAGTTGTATAGACATGAGCACTTGTGAAGAAACTAGCTCCAACAAAAAATCACCCTCATCTTTTGGAGTACTATCATCATTCACTAGAAATGCATTCTCACTGTGTTTGTAGGGGTAAGATGTTGATGCAGCTTTGTTATTGTTTCTAGAGCTCTCATCAATTTCTACTGATTCAATTTAGGTAATCAGAAGATCAAGATCTATTAAAAACTTTTCAGTATGCTTTAACAGTGTAACTGTTTGTTTCCATGAAGATAGAAGAGCATTGAGAAGTCTATTATTTAGATCTATGAGATCATTCTTGATGCTAGTAGTTGACATTTCAGTAGTAAGTTGCATAAATATGTTCATCTTCTAATCTATTGTTTATCCAGAGAGATGCTCAAATAACTCCAGTTGCCTCTTGAGTTTATGCTTTTTGAGTTCTTTTATCTCTTTACACCTTCACAAATAATCTTTAAGGCTTTGTACATGGTGTAACTAGTTTGATAACCTTCAAGTCTAGTCAAGACCTCCAAAGGTAAACCTTTACACATCAATGAGTAAGCTTTAATATCATTCTTAACCCTCTTTAAATCAACACCTTGAAGACCATCCTTAGGATAAGGTTTTTAAGATTCTTTGGTATAAACAAATCCTTTGTCAGGACCATCTGATATAAATAGGATATGTGGTCCTTTCTCTATTGACTTCCATAGACCAGTATCAATAGAGTTTAGATGATGTTTTAATCTAAGAGACCAGTTCTTGAAATTAGTTATGTTCTTCAGCTTGGGAACTCTATTATCAGAATCTTCAGTCTTAACCATTTTTAAGTTTGAATTAATGAAAATAACTTGTTTTTGTTGTTTTTAAGTTTTGGATGAAACAAAGGAATGAAAATATTTTTGGATTTTAGTTTTGAAAAATTTCTAAGTGTTGAATGAAAAGTCTGAATTTTGATGTTCTTACTGCTTTAGGAACGCCCAACTTTAAACAAGAAATGTCTAAGGGAATGCCTTAGTTGAATTCTGAAACACCTAACTGGTGATGTGCTTGAACAGTTATCAAACGCCTGAATACTTGTCAAATGCCTGAACAGTTATCAAATGCCTGTGGTACTTGGTTAAAATTTTGATTTTTAACCTAAAAACGCCTACACAATCTTGAAACGCCTAGAATTCTTTAAGTTCTAAACATCCAAAATAGTGTCAAAATGTTCAAACAGTAGTAAAACACCCAGTCTGAAATACCTAAACAGTGGTAAAGCTCCTAAACAGTTAAGAAGCGCCCAAACACTCGAGCAAATTTCAGATGATTTTTACACTTGAAGGGCCTAAGTCATCATCTTCAACAAACTCAGATCTTATCAATTTCTTCAAAACTTGTTCAATTGATCTAAAACCTTCCAATTAGGTAGTATCTAGACCGATTAAAAATAATCAATCATCATTTCTCTCAATTAACAACAACAAATCTAATTTCAGGTTGAATTTGAGTTTGAGGATGAAGAACAACTTTCGCACACAAATCTGATGAGAATTCAGATCTGGACGGATTAAACACCAAATTGTCGATTCATGTTTCTACTGATGAAACACAACTGAATTTAACAATTAATTAATCAAATTGCTATTAATCACGGATTCAAGTGATTCACAGAGCTCAAAATGTCGATATTAAGCTCAAATTACTAAACCGAAAGCTCTGATACCATTTGATAGATTCAAATGGATCGATCTGTGATGATATTATAATACAGTGATCAATTATAAATACAAAATAATCAAAAACAAGGAAATACTTCAATATTTATAGTTGTTTCATTAAGAGTAAATGTAAATGGATATAATATGCTCTTGTGAATAACAGAAAGTTCTAACTGTTTTAAACACCTGCAAAAATACATATGATATCCTATTTATACTAACGATATAAAAGAAAGAAACATATATTTACAAATGCGTCCCTACACTATGAAAAACAAAATGATTAATGCTAATCTTCAAAAGAGCTCTAACAAATATTAAACTCTCAATCACTTATTGTCTTATTGTATAACAATAAAGAACATAAGTTTAAGCTTCAAATGATTTTCTTAGTAAATATAATTATCATCTTATTTAAATAACCACTAATTAGTAAATCAAAATACTTCTTCTCATCATAATTACATGGTTCCATCCTATATATGGTAAGGGAGTACCGCTATACAATATCTAATAATATCAATTAATATTAAAACCGTGCGTTGCCATGGGTCCCTTTTGTGTTTGAGATGTTTTATTTTTAATTGTGATCATCGTCTTGATGCAGGTAAAAAAAGTTAACGTTTAAGATGAAATCATTTAAACGTTTAAATATTAGTAAACATAAACACACTAAAAAGAAATAAATAAATAATAACTTTTTTTAAAAATAATCACACATCTTACCAGTTATATATCAAATATATTATTTTAAACATAACCGGTTATAAATAATCAAATGATACATTTACACGTAATGCTTGACAAGTTTAATGAAAGAGAGAAAGAAAGCGAGTAAATGACTATGTAGTGATCTTACGAACCACAAATAAAACAAAACGATACAATTCTTTATGTTTTACCATCCCACTACATTCATACATGGTCATGCATGATTTGTAAAAATAGTATTTATATTTATTTATTCTTTATAAGCGGTGACATATTTAGAAAATAAAATTTGGTAAGCATTATCACATAAATTCGGATGACCAGAGAAATCACAATTATTGATTAACTTTTTATTTTAGTCACATTTTAAACGTTTTTGGGTTTTAAATATATAAATTATCTTATTATTTATATTAGATGGATTCCAACTGAAAATTAAACACATTGAATTCATTTTGAAATTCACACTCTCTCGCTTTCAATATTTAACAAAAAGAGAGATAATCATCTCGCTACTTCATCTTCGGTCCCGTACATATTTTCACTTCTTCTAAAATCAAAAATCCCCTCTCCATCTTCATGTTCAAGATTTGGGGATTCCTTTAACTCTTTGTTCAAATTGAACCGCATTCCCCCAATTTTCTCCATCGCCACCCATCTTCAACCGCATAACCAATTTTCACATTATGTTTTGCCTTTGGTACACCAACCAAAGGTATTAATATTAATATATGTATTATAATTTGGTCTTGTTGAAAAACCACTAATTAATAAAAGGCTAAAAGCATATGATCTCATGACTACTATCATTTTGAAGAATCATTGTAATACAACTATTACGGGAACCTGTATTAAAAAAAACGGGATTCTCATGAACAAAAATAAGATAGTTAATGAACAAATAAAACTCATGTTTATGATAAAAGTGTAGCACACAACTTGCATTTAAATTCGACAAATGCCTTAATGGTAAAATCATATTAAGTTATAAAACAAGTAATATAACAAATCCATTACCAAAACCTATCTAGGAACTATATCAGATATCGAAACATCATTTATTGATAACAGGGATGATTTTCTTATATTAGATTTTTCTACACCACTGCTACCTGTAGTCGAATTATACTCATATAAGAGGGGCATTTCATGAATAGTGTTACTGTGCATGAAAAATGCGGGCTCAGATGGTACTTGAAGAGTGATTGAGAAACTGTTAAGCATAAGAACAACCGATGCCATGGTTGGCCTATTAACAATATTTTCTTGAACACATAATAACGCAATGTGAATGCTTCTAATAATATCATGCAATGAACCTGATCCCGTCTTCAATATGGGATCTATCATCTTTGTTGTTGTTCTATTCTGCCAACTTTTCCATGCCTAAAGAGATTATAAATCATGTTTTTAGCATAGATACACTAATACAGTGGGAAAACTATATTTTGCAACAGAATGTTACCTTGTATATAATATTTTTAATTTTTTTTTGTATATATGTTATAGAAATTTAAAATGGAAGTGGATACATACAAAGCTAAGAAGATCTTCAGTGTTCTCGCCATTTTGAAAACATCGGTTCTTTTGACCAGTTATCATTTCCAACAGTAGAACTCCATAACTAAACACATCCGACTTTACAGAGAATTGACCATACATGGCATATTCCGGAGCCATATAACCACTACACAAGTAAATAAAGCAACCAAATTATAATGACGTGTAGTACACTACGGTATATATGAAACATGTTCAGTAAAAAACCCCTTAGAAATTCATCTAAAGTTTTGTACTTACTAGGTTCCAACAATTCGACTTGTATCGCCTTGAGTTTCCTCGGGTTTAAACATCCTTGCCGTACCAAAATCTGCAATCTTAGCATTCATTTCAGCATCTAACAAAACATTACTAGCTTTCAAATCACGATGAATTATTCTTAGACGAGAGTCTTCGTGAAGGTAAAGAAGTCCCTTTGCAACACCTTTGATGATATTGTATCGTTTTTCCCAATCAAGAGATGCACGCTTAGTTTGATCTACATGAATGATGTAGTCATGAGTAATGGTATTCAATTCAACAAAACATTATATCCTATCACAATAGTTTCATTATATGATCACATAATATTAGGTTCTTCACGAATAAAACCAATGCCTAGAATAAAAAGCAGTTGCAATTTTATGCTTTTTGTAGCTAGGAAAAAAGAAGAATTTAATTTCGAACTTACCGACTACAAACCAACCAAAACATGCATTGGTTGCTAAACATAATCACCCTTCCCAAATGCAGAATATCTAGATAACTATCATAATATGGGATACAACTCGTAGGGTTCGAAGAAAACTAAAGCTCTTAAGAACATACCAAATATAAATTGGTCGAGACTTGCATTTGGTAAGAACTCGTAAATAAGAAGACGCTCACTTCCTTCTGTGCTAAAGCCAAGCAACCTAACCAAATTACGATGTTGAAGCTTTGCAACTAGCAAAACCTCATTTTTGAATTCCTCATCACCCTGCCCAGAATCCCTCGCTAGCCTCTTTACTGCTATCACTTGATCATCTCTAAGCTTACCCTATATTAAATATCATGCATATATTAGCATTTGTTATCATAAATAGATGGTAAACTTGTGCCACATAACATGCAAAATGGTTTGTGATCACCTTGTAAACTGCTCCAAATCCACCTTGTCCCAGTTTATTATCATTAGAAAAGTCATTTGTTGCTGTTTTCACTAAATCAAAGTTGTATTGCAAAGATTCAATAGTACCTATATCCATGGTCTCAGCTAGTGAAGAAAAAGAAGAAGTTAGATGTAGATTTAGTTGTCGACAATTATTTTACCATAGTCCCATAAATGTACCTTATATTTGTATAGAATAATGTATATCTAACATGGATACTCAGGTTTATGTGATTATAAACTTTAAGAAATTAAAGGTGAACTTACTGTCATTATTTACGGTATGCGACATTTTCTTCTTCTTCTTCAACCTCAAGAAGATACAAATTGAAAAAATTATTGTGATGACACTGCCTGTTACTACTATTATCATATTCGTGATTGAACTTTTGCCTCCTGAAAATGAAAGTATTAGCACTGCATTCAATATGATTTTGGTCTTTTATAGTAACTAGAAATATTCCCCACGCGCGTTGAGCGGGTAATTTCGTCATAAATTTAAATATTAAAACAAAATATAAAAAACATATTATAACAATTTTCACTCTAACGTAAAACTCTAAAACAATATCAAGCATTCAAAATGATAGAAATAACATTAGCAAATCATGAAAAAACCCAAATTCACAATCGAATGAAAAAAAATATTAAAACATGAGTAGCACCAAAACTAATCAAAGATATAGAAATAAATTTAATAGTTTAAATTTCTTTTTATACTTATAATAAGTTTAGATAGGAAAACTAAATATATAGTTAAATTGCTTTAATAATGAGTGATTAATATTTATATGATTTAGGCAACACAAAAAAAATGGAAAAAAATATTTGGGCTATCACATTAAAAACCCCGACGAACTCTTTTCTCCATCACTAAACACCACAGTCAGTGTTCTCCGTCATTTAACACCACTGACCAAAGCTTCATTGCTACCTTTAATGGCCCCCAACACTCGATGACGTTTTTCATCACCATCAATAATTATCACCGTCATTCTCACCCTCTCGATCACTCAACATAACTGATCATAGTCTGAACTTCATCAACCCTCATCGGCGCCAACTTTGGCTCATGCTTCACAATCTTGTAAAGGAGCAAATGGTGGTACATAGCACTAATAAATTATAGTAAATCAATGTACTAAAAGCATTGCAAAGGGATGATATCTTTGGCAGTTTTGTGAATTCCTCCATTTAGTGGTCATGTAGAATATAATGAACTTTTAGTATATTATACAACAAAGAAACCATAATTAGAGGTAGCATAATGTAAATAAGAAAAGTCACGTGGTCAAAATGAAATGACTTTTGCTTTAGTTTTCAATAAGGCTCGCGCAGGGGCGCTCACCCTTTTTGCTCCTTCCCGCCCCGGAAGTTCGCTTCTGACGACTAGCTTCTACCGCTAGCGCTTGGACTTGGAAGCAAGCTAAAGCTACCTTGAATCAAATCAATCAATGAATGAAAAAAACCGCTTACTGAGAAATAGAAAGGAAGGACAAGTTGGTTTGAAACTTTCTTGTAGCTAAGCTTCACAAATTATATAGATATATACAAAGTACTTGAATTTCTTTTATGTTTTCATGTTTTCACTTACCGTAAGATAAGGTTTGTATGTAGTCAGTCCAACCCACATACATTTCTAATAGATTATACATTGTCAACATTACACTAAGCGTTTTGTTTACCTTCATAGTGTGTGGTAAGTTAAAAACCCATGACCTACTTACTATTTTATGGACTGAAATTAACAATATAATGGAACATTGATAGCATAGAATACTTGTTTGCAACATGTCATTAAAATAGGGAGAAGTAATAGGGGAAAAGACTACTACCATATTAGTAGGGATTCGTCGCAACAAATTGGTACAAGAATCATTAAAGTGTGCAGTTAAGATTTTTTTTCCACCAAACCTTTTCTTGGATCATATAGAAAATACATTTAAGCCCTTTGATGCCTTGTAGTATTGTTAATATCCGTCTTTAACATATTAGTGTGAAAATACCTCGAACATGTTCTTACCTTAGTATTAGATGAAGATATTTAACATCAATAATATGCTCAATGTATTGTTTTTAATACATGTCTTAAAATATAACATTTGTGGCATATTATTGGAATATGGAAAAAGTGGAATTTCTAGGTATGATAAGTACGATGGGTTATGATGTGAAGATGATGTTAGACGAATAATTCATAATTCATAACATAACATAGCTAATCAAAAACATAATCATTTAGTTATTGGTGCTACATAAATGTGACTAAATTAGTAAACATGATCTATATTAGCTTCGTATAACTTGAGTTTTAATCTATCTCCAAAGAATGAAAAACACTTCAGAAGAGCTACATAGATCACGAACCCTTAAAATGTTAAGTAGAATATAAAGTGACGCTAAAGGAATAACCTCTGAATGGAGTGATCCAATTTGAAATGAAAGAAAAGCTCAAATCTTGATACACTAAATTGTTCGATATAATTATCAAAGTAGGACAAGTGTCATATCGACTTAAACTCTCTTAGCACTTGAAAGGTGTGCATGACATCTTTCACATATCAAGCCTAAGAAAATTTCTAGTGGATTAGGCCTAACAAATGCTATTGAAAGATGCGAGCATCGATGAAAAGCTTAACTTCATTGAGAAACTATTACAGGATGAATCACATCATGGAAGAAATTCCATTATTTTATGTCAAGTGGAATACACCTCCTTTACACGATTACACACGGTTGTTAGAAAATAAAATGAAAGAAAAGTACTATTATCTTTGTAAATAAAACAGGGATGAAACTTTTATTAGGGGAGAGGATTTAATACCTAAAACCTTAATGTGATAGTTATAAATAAGTAACGTATGAAACTTACATTTCATAAATTGTTGGACGAACAAGTAATGGATTGGATGATGATTAGAAAGATGTAATGTCTAGATGAGCATTTATTATTTTAGAAGAACATATAATAATAACATTTAATATATAAAATTTACTTATTTTTAACAAAACTTTGGTCGACTTGTAGAGAAAAATACACTCGTCTTAATGACATATTCACAAATTTTATAAAACGCTATATTTAAAAGTTATAAGAGAAGCGAGTTAAGTAGCTAATTAATTATAGTAGTAAAATAATATTTATAAAATATAATGAAATTTTAACAATTTCAAACTAAAATTAGTATTCACATTGAAATCAGAAACTACTTCATCCCACATTGACAAAATAATGAAATGAGCACCAACCCGTCCTCCTATATATAGAAGCATATATGTTTCTTTTATAGTATATGGTTTTCTTAGAAATACTCTAGTATAGGAAGAATCCCGATTGCTTGATACCCCTTGGTGTGTTGTAAGTAGTTATTTTTTGAGCTTAAGTAAGAGCAGATTAGGAAAAAGAGAGTCTACACCAATCTGTTTTAAATATTTTTAAAGTATATTCTCATTTAATTTTTTTTACTAGCATTATAAGTAGTATTAATATTAGTATTAATAGTTTTATTATTTTTAGGCATTAGGTTTATTGTAAGAGATGAGTATTTGATAGCCTAGCTTTAGTTAGACACGAACTAATCATCAATGTTTGAATAAAACAACATCAGCCAATATTCAACCATGATATACAATAACTACTTAGTTATATGATTACCTAACTTAGTATTGCTTAAACTATATCGGGACCCTAAGATATTTCCAGATCGTACTAGTAATTGTTATCAATTGTTGAACAAATGTGAAACAGATAAGTTATCATGATTATTTATTTAATTATGATAGTATACTTGTTCCGTTTTCACCGACAATATACAAGAATGTTGTTAAAGTGCAATCATTGTTAAGGATATGCTTGGATCCTTATATGTTTAATACGATGTGACGGAATTAACTAAAAAAGATGATAGGGTTTAACGTGTGCATCACGACACTACTATACCTATGCGATGATCGGGGGATGGGGGGTGGAGGGGTATGACAAGCCTACTGTCGGTGGTTGTGAAAAGGTCATGATTGACATGTGTAGGAAAAAGTTTGTTAAATGGATATAATACAAATAGATACTTTTGTTGACTTTTTGTAAGTTCTTCTAAATTTTAAGCGTTATAGCTTTTATGTAAGACAATAATTTTATAAAAATTACAAAAAAACAACATTTTTATATTTAAAACGTGTACAGTATTGTTATATATAAAGATAATAATTTATTTTTTAATGTGTTTAATCTCATATATCGTTATTGTGTTTTTAGTTCAGTTTATTTTGTTATAACATTTGCGTATCTCTACTATTTAAATCACAATTATAAAGTTATGACTAATTAATCTAATACAGTAAATTCAATTACAAGATAACACAATATCTCATTATGTTATTATTATTATAATATTTTGAGTACTATAAGTTTTGAAAATATATTGGTGAAATAATATTATTATGTATTTTTAACTATAAAACACAATAATAGATAACAAAACTTTATATAATCTATAAAAGCAATAACAAAAATAACATATCGTGTTATATTTAACACTATAAGTTTTCAAAACTAAATTAATAAAAGTGCATAATTGTGTACTTCTAGTTACAAAACAAATGATAGAAAACAAATTTATATGACCTATAAAAACAATGATAAAAATACATAAAATTATCTAAAAACGTAAAACACAATGATTAATACATATAACAAACACTATTAAAAAAGAGGCTAATTTAACTTTTTAGATGCAACATATTTCAATCGAGTTGCATTTGATTCTAATGCAACTTCTTTAAACATAAAAGTTGCATTAATGATCTAATGCAACTTTTTTCACAAAAAGTTGCAAAAAATTATTTAAATTGCAACTTTTTTTCTAAGTGTTGTTAGTCTTAATTGAAGTTGTAACCTTTTCCTTGAAAGGTTGCAAATATTATTAAAATATGCAATATTTGTCTAAAAGTTGTACATTTTAATAAAATTTGATTATCATATCATCAATATCTTATTAGTGACATGCTTAGAACAACTAATGACCATGAGTGGTCATAATTGAAATCTATAACCAATTAACCCTAGATGATCATTACTCTTCCAAGTGACTGTTAACAAACTTGAAAAAAAAAAGATTAAAACTACTTTTCAAAATTTCAAACTAATATTATGATAATGCATAATAACAAAATGTAAATTGAAAGATAATATAATAAGTTTAGTATCTATTATTTAACGATGACTACAATTAGGGCCGACCCTAAATAAATATGTCGGGGGGGGGGGGGGGG
>BJCM01094085.1:12247-22541 GCA_018326385.1 Flaveria bidentis | reverse complement strand
GTATCCAGCCTGGCTTTCATAGTATGGCCGGGTTGTAGGATGTAGTATAAGTATTCTCGTGTTCTTGTAACTTAACATATGCTTTGTAACGCTTGTAATAGAACCTGAGAAAGCAATATACTGCAATCTTGAAAACCCATTTCCTTGTGTTGTGTTCTTTGGTTCTGTCTCATATAATTACTTGTGTTCTAAGTATCATCTTGTGGTTAATCCAGTTCACTGTTTGATTAAGTTTGAGTCACTCTCCTCATTGTGTTATTGTGTTGTAATTTGCAAGCCTTCAACGGTCCTGCAATGTAATATAAAATTAAAGGGTTTTTTTTAATTGGATCATCACATTAAAATCCTTTCTATTATGTAGAATTTAATAATAGACGATTGAAATTAACTGATTATAAACAAATTTTGAGATTAAAATTATATAGATAAAAATTAAAAGGGATTATTAACTAATGAAATTGATTGAAATAATAATTTAATCTAGTTGTCTAATGGTAAAATAATAATGAAATAAGAAATTTGATTGCCTGAATTGAGTAATATATTTACACGGGAAATAGAACTAATTAAAGTGGCACAAGAAGGTGCCATGTGACAACTTATTACTCTTTTATTATATAAATATAAATTAATCATGTTATTTCTATAAATAACAAAAAGATTAACGGAATTAAATATATTACAAAATAGATTAGTACCATATGTATTACACGAGTTAAATAAATAAAATATTAAATAGTTATTAATAAAAAATAATAAATTATAAAACGATCTTTTAATATAAGATATGAATGATATTACGTACGAGTGATAAAAGAACGATATCATGTAACTTTTTTCGTATTTTTTTTTTGCTTTTTTCAATAAAAGTTGGTTTTTAAACAAAATGTTTCAAAATAAACCGTTTTAAAAAAAATCCCATTTTTAAAAATTTATTTATTATAACTTTGAAATTTAATTTCTTTAATTTCTTAGGGGAGAGAAGCGGAAAAATAAAATTTAGTAACTCTATAATTGTAACAAATGGCATACAAAAACCTTATTTTATTAGTATCGATATATTTATATTTGTAATATGAAAAAAATTAAATAATATTATTTGTTGTCAATGTAATATTTATTAGAAGAGATAAACGAGAAAATAAAATTTGTTGCCTTACAATTGTAACAAGTGGCATATAAAAATATTTTTTATTAGTACCGATAGTATTTGACAATGGATAAATTCTTTTAACATTACGTGAGAGTTAGTAGTTTAAAAAAATAGATCACAGTGGACCCAAATATAATTATATTTAATTCATTAGTATTATAAATTATTAATATCTTATACATGTGTTAAAAGTTAAAACTATACCATCAAAATATAAATTAGCAAAAATACTTAGAGTTGAGCCCGTGGTTTTTTCAACGAGTATGAATCGTGAGGGGGTACGGTCCCGGGTGGGAAACGGATAGGTGGGTCCGATTAAAATAACACCTATCATCCGAAACAAAATCGTACATTTGTCGTTAAAAAAAATAAAATAAATAAATACTTAAATTAGCATCAAATAGTATTTGATATAAGTATCCTGATTTGCAAGTAGTGTCTCTTCCTATTAGGTTGAGGTTGAGAGTCCTACAGTACAAATGATGTACTAGTTGAATTAGATTAGATTGCCACTAAAATTATGGTAGTGAGGATAAAATAAATAAAGAAAACTTTTTACAAGTTTTAAACTATGTTCGTTTAACGTATAAAAAATGGGAGATATAACTCATTTATTTGTTTCTAGAAAAGAAACATAGATCAAAATCATTTGGTCTAATAAAAACTTCATCTTAAATCAACTTAGAAGTTAAGAAAAAGAATAGATGACTTGTCGTTTTTGAGTCAACTCCGACCCGAGTGTCTATATGGTCAAACACATGTGGGCCCCTAGATAAGAACAACTGCTCTCACGAACCCATCACCCTCACATAATTTTGTATCTATATATGACTATATACTTCATATTAAAGCTATAATATATGACAAGCGTTATACCATATAAAAAACATTAGTTCAGGAGTGACAAGTTAATTTGTAGACATGACATATCTACTAATGTTACATATGTGTTTTATACGCTTGCAACACTTGAGTAACATTTATTTATCAAACGTTTTTTTGAAGGATTACACGTATAACAAAATTGTAGACCTTAATCATGAAAATATAATATTTAGTGTTTGTTATTTGCTACTAATTAATTGGATTGAAATCATTCTTAAACATTGCATTTTCTAGACGTTGTTGATGTAAGTCTTTAAATTTTTGTGTAATTTGTAGTAAATTCGAAAGCTTCCACCTTATAATACTAAAACTTTTAAAGCATATAGTAATAACAAATGACAAAAATTCATTTTCAATGTAAACATATGAAGTTTATAGATTTCCAAGTGGCAGAAGAGACTACGGCAGTTCACCAATGGATTTCCACGTCAGCATTCCACGTGTACGATCTAGAAGACATGATTGGGTCCACTTCATCATGCATGAAGGTAGCCTTGGTTTCGTGTCTTCAATCATGCATGTAAACAACTCGATAATTTTATTGTTAGAAAGTTGTTCAATTTTGCTTTTTATTCCTCTTAAATGGAAAATAATGCTACATTTGGCGTCTATTTGCTAGTGACATGTGTCCAATCTTTTAACAAAAAGAATTCACATTATTAAAGCTCGGATGAGAAAATAAATAGAATATAATCAACATCATATAATTATTAAGTGTAGACATTTTAACATGCATCGACTTACATGCATGGTGCGTCTCTATGCTCCAAAATATAATCAAAGATTTGGGAAACAAAATTTTCTTTTTGGTTTTTTCAATGTTATCTAGAAATGAAGATTACATAGTTACAAGTACATATAGTCAATTTGATACTAGTATGTTACATAAACTTTCATACTTTGCTCAATTAGTGTACAAAGGTGATTAGTAGAATTAGAAAAAAAAATGTTAAATCTGTTGAAAAATAATTGATTATGAGGACATTGGCATTTTGAGATTCTTAGGACGACACCCTTCTCATTGCAAGTTCCATTTACGCGGGGATAACCCTCTTTTTTCATTGTTACCCAATATACCGATGAACACATTTTGAAAATTAACCACACATTCGTCTCACAACAATAATGTCTCGTTGAATATCCTGCTAGAGCTTTTTCATTTTCGTTCTAGGTCATGATTTCCACATGTGAGACTCGTTTAATGCAAATGAAAAAACATTATTCCTTCAAGAAGACTCCATGTGGGTCAGAATCATTCCAAAACCATTACACAATATCTTTTTTAGAATGATGAACTCACACCTTCACTACTAGTAGTCCTAAATCTAGACCGTTTTGTTACGTTTTTTGATTTTGTATAACTTGGATGCTTCATGAATCGATTATATAGATCTCTTTCAAATTAAAGTGTTTTGTGTATATACAAGTATTCAATCCAACAAAATGTTTCTAATCAAGAAAGAGGTGTTTTTCTATTTAAATTCATGTGAAAAACGTAACACAAAATCATACCAAATGAATTTATAATGGGTTGAACTATCTTAATGAAATTTTGCGACTATTAATGAATGGATATGGCAATTTATGATATAACCACTCGTAACCCTGAAATACATCGGTAGAAACTTTAATGGCAACAACATTAATAGTAACTATCACTAGTAACTTAGTTACTAATATGTAGTAACAAAGTTCCTACCGATTATCAGACAATTAGTAGGTAACAAAGTTACTATAGACCATAGTTCACATCAAATATCACAGATGTTACCTATCTTAGTTTCTATCATTCATCGTAGTTTAGCGATATTCAATTAATAGTGTTACTCGTTATCTGTCACTCTTGAAGATCAATTTCAATGTTAGTTTCTTGAGTCATCGTTGATATGGTACATTTAAAGGGAAGATTATTTTTCATGAAAATTTCTCTTGTCCTTAATACAAAAACTTTCAAAGATTATTTTCTAAGAAAAGTTTTCCCGTACTAACCCTTGGACCCCTCCCAAGTGGCAATGCTCCCTTATGACCCTTTACAATTGAGAGGAATTCGCACCTCAAACTACAAATTTTTCTTGGTTTAGAAGCCTAGCGTATTCTTAAACATAGAATGCACTTCACACAACTCATATTAATGTTTATTCTAATATTTTATTTTGTTTTAAGTGAATTCATTTATACTAAAATTTTATCACTGACATTAAAACAATAGGCCTTAAACCCTTAACCATATAGGTCATGGGATGAAGGCCAACCTAATTAATACATTGTTATTATTAGGTTACATGCCTTTTGGTAACCACACTAACGACCATATGGGTCATGTGAACATCTCTATGATGACACTTACAACTACCTAACGAATCTCTATGATGCACCAAGGGTGGATCTTAATGAAAGATCATTAATAACCTAACAGATTTAATTGTCTATTATTGAGATAGTTCAAAAATCATCTTCTTCTCATTAATTCATGAATATTTATCGATACAAGACAAGTGATAGTTTTTTTTTTTAACGGCAACAATGAATAATTTTTATTCAAAGAAGCTAGCGGGGAACTAGCACGACAAATACACCAAAGAGATAACGAATATATATATATATATATATATATATATATATTCTAATAATAACATACACCAAAATTGGACCTCTACATGGATGACCATTTCATGTCACGTGTACGAGCAACATAATCACACTTGACTACAAAGCTTACGTCCGTACAATAAAGCTTACATGCTCGTAGTAAAGTAATAACACACAAACTAAATGCAATAATTATATATATATATATAATATATATATATATATATATATATATATATAATATAAAAGGGAAGGGAGGGGGGATAGTAAAGTTTTGGGGTATTTTTCGGTTTACCACAATAGTTTTTTTTAGAACATATATTAAAGTTTTGATCTTTTCTTATTGTATTTAAGAAAATATATGTACAATCTTAAGATAAATTTGGAAGTATGATTATTTATAAAAGAGAATCATATTCACCTAACAAAAATTGTATCCTTCATGAGTTTGAAAATTTTTCTTCACAAGGCAAAAAACGAATATAAAAAAATGGTTAAAAACCCTCAGATGGTTATAAAATACTATAAAAGAAATTAACAAACAGAAAAAGTATTACATGTTATTAGTTCACTTGGTTACTTATATAATAATTTATTTATAATACTTATTCGACAATTTTAGAGATTAAATATTAAGATTGAAGCATGTAATAAACCAACGTACTCTAGGGTTATTCAATATCTCCGGAACCTCTCTCTCATCTTTATGAGTTTCCTACCCCATATATCTTCTTCACCATCCCTAATTGTGAAGCCAATGATATGATATGATGTAGCCAAATTGCCAAACGAAAAGATTATTGAAAGTAGACCCCACATACACATTGGTTCAAAAAAGCCAAAACAACCTTCCAATTGGTTCCAATAATGAATGTTCTTTCCATGTGCCATCTCAATTACACATGGGCCTTATTACCTTATCCTTCATATAACCCTCCACTAATGTTCATTCACTAGTCTCTTTCACATAGCCATAACATGAACATATATAGACCCACATATACATGCATAGCAACCTTAATATTATATTAGTGTGTGGTGGTTTGTTTAAGGACAACAAAACATCACTAAAACTCGTGAAAATCAATCTTAATCACTTATTGTTATTTTTATTAATAATGAAATGGAAGATGTGTAGCTATAAAGAGAGATGTAGTTGACATGCACATGTATGTGTGTAATATAAAAAAACAAAAACGTTATTTGTCATAATTCTATGAGTACTCTTTTACTTTTCTTTCTTATCTTTATTCACCTAATAAATAATTGTGCTTTCTTTTTTATTAATTAATTTCTAAATATAATTTTCCTCTTTTCTTCCTCAACTGATAATTTTTTTATGCTTCTCTTTATAAGTTCTTAATTTTTTGTTAGTATTTATTTAATATTTAATTTATTTAATTCGTATAATACACTAGTTTTTAGCATAGTTTCTAATGTATTAATATACATAAATTTAGGCATATAAATTCAAAAATTACTCACGTAATAATGTTGTAATTAAATAATTATGTTAGAATCATAAATCAATATACCAATAAAAAGATAACTTTGTAAAATAGTAATCAAATTTCTCAGGATTGTTCTAATTAGATTTTCATAATTTTTTAAATCCAATCAGGTCACTCATAAATTTTTATCCCAATAGGTCACTAATAGTTTAGGATTGTTCTAATTAAGTCATCATAATTTACAAAATATTTTTAAAAAAGTGAAATATTTTAAACATTAACAATATTGTTAAAAGCCTGAATTATTTAAAAAATATTACAAATTATTTACTAAAAATTTTAAAAAATATAATGATCTAATTGAACACTCTTAAAATTTTAGTGAGTTGATTGGAACAATTAAAATACAAGTGTGCCCTATTTAACATGCTTGCTTAATATTTTGTGAAGTTTTCTCATAAATAAATGAAGGATTTAAATTTGATTGGTTATAACCTTAGTGCTAATAATATTTGTGGTATTGAAAAGAACATTTCTCATGCACACACTTTCGATAATAATATCATTGAATTGATAATTTGATCTAAGTAGTTAATGGAACCGTCCAAAACACATCATATGACTTGATCTAATCAATTAACTTTCTTGATTTGGCATGTCATTACAAGAAAGGGGGCACCATGTTGGTTTCTTGGGTCTTGTAGTCTACCCCTCTTCCATATATATATGCTTATAAAGACTGATGATATTTTTATGTAGAAAAAATGTAAGTTGTTTTATTATATATTAATATATAGGTTAAATATTGAAAAATAATATTATATGTGGTAGGGTGTAGGTCAGTTCATTGTCTTGCAGTTGGTAGTTATTTCAGGTAATTGTTTGTGATTATTTATATATTTGTATGCAGATTATTAAATAAATTTCCGAGGTCAACACACTGCAAGTAGGAATATTAGTAATTATACAAATCCAATCTTCAATAGCTTCCACTGCTTATCTCTGTAACCAGTTATGTTCATCATGCCTATGTCAGAAGAGTCCTTGTATCCTGTTCATACTTCATTCCCATTATTAATGCTTAATTAAATGCCACTAAAGAATTATAATAAACAAATTAATCCAAGTATCAATATATATGATATATAATAATTGACATGACTTGTTATTTAAGGTCGGTTAAACATAACTCTTTATACGTATATCTTATCAATCAACAAGTTTTGTAGAGAAAAGACATGACTAATTTTATAAAAGGAGTATTAAATGACTAAAGTAGAGATTATACAACTAATTTAATTGGGAGGCGGGTATGTTTAACACAACACAACACTTTTAAAGAAAATCTATAGATATATGTTGTATAAAAATCATTCTACTCTGCATGGAATTACATTATAGTAACTCGATATATTTACAAAAGTATTTACGAAATCAGATATGCTCAAAATAGTAAGTTTCATTTTAGACATGATTATTGCAGCTTTCAACCGTTTTTCGTTATTGGAATTATGATTTTGATATAACGGTATGGTGATGCATGTGCCCTTAATTTTCTAATCCATACAATTATTAATATACATATTTTTAATGTATTTGTTTATATACCTTCTGGAATTTAAAACAAATGCTTTTCGATCGCCACCTCCACGAGGTAGGTACTGGTTCGATACCCTTACCTCCCATGGTGCCTTTTCCTTTCAATGTTTATTGATATTTTGCTTAAATTAATAACTTGATAATAATCAGATGGAGAATAAATACTATTATTAGCTTGAAGCATAAGATATAGCTCCTCACAACTGTTATTATTTTAATATTGTAATTAACACAAATAAATTAATGATTTCCATTGTAACCTTAAAAATATATTGTTTTCAAAAATTTCGGAATGTATTTTTTTTTTTAATTTCACATATATCATTACGGCATGTCGTTTCTGCATAAATAGCAATATAAATTTTATTCATAACAACGCGTAGTGCTTGGCCGATACTCACGGTCTAAATGTAATATATATTAACATGGTTATGTAATGTTTTTTTAACTCAAAGAATATAACAATACGACGTGTTTATTATAGTATCTACATTTCGACATAAATATATTTCAAAACCCACCACAAGACAATCGAAATTGATTATCATTAAATCTTTTTATAACTATCACTTTTTTCCTTAAGAAATAATAATAGTATTTGGAAATAAATCAAGAATAGTATAAAACTTGTATCAAATCCTATTCGCACCAATGAACTTAATTATAGTTTAATAGTATAAATGATGGTATTCAAATGGTTTAAATCTTACTGGAGGATACACATTGAACAAACAGAAGGCACAAAATTAAGAATAATATATAAGTCAGATACCTAATATATCCTATAGTCACACGAAAAAATAGCTTAATAATAGTATGAATGTGTTTATGTCTATGGTATATATATAAAGATTTAAATCTTATTACGAGCGGTGGAGGATGCACATTGAACAAACAGGACGCACATGCCCCAGGCCCAAGAAAAATAAAAATAAAGTATATAAATTTAGTTACTATTAAGTATTGTTTTCTATTATAGAGATAGAAACAGTGATCAGTGGCACCACAAATCAAAGAAGCTTTCTCAATTTTATTATATTTTAATTTAATTTAGATTTAGTGGCACAATTAATTACTAGCTTTCTGCATATACTGTTTTTGTTTTCCATATTTATATAGTTAGTTATTTAAAGTGTTTGTCTATCGTCTTGTAATCATATAATTAGTTTAATTTTGTTTAGCATTTCTTGTTTTGTTTTGATTTTTTTTTATGTTTAATTTGTATATTTATTTGTTCAACCACGTTAAAACGGTTTTTTAGGTTAATTGCTTATCTAAATTATGGAAGAAACTAAACACTTACTACCCTTCATAACTTGGAACTTGGAAGAAACTAATCACTTACTACCCTTCATAACTTCATTAGTGTTTTAGCATAATATAGAGTTTTTTTCTTCTTTTTTTTTGTCCAGCCATGTCTTACTGAATTTGTGCTATTAAAGAAAAAAATATGAGTTGTTTACCTTATTCTTTTAACCGATCCTCTTGATCGACTAACACATTTTTCCCCTCCCTCAACCAAAATTTATAGACCTGCCACATATACTGTAAACTTAAGTACTTTAATGTATAGTAATATAGATATATATAGTAGTATAGATATATAGATTAAATATTTAAATAAAATAATACTTAACTTAAATAGTATTTAGTTATAAAAATATGGTTAATAACTACAAATTATAAATAGAATAAAATTTAATAGAGTGAATTAAATAATATCATATTATTAAATAATGTATTAATAATGTGTATTAAATAATACAAATTAAAAAAAATTAATTAAATAGGGCAAAAGTGAAATTATTGCATAAAACACTTGTACTTTATGTTTAAAATTTTGTATAGTTGTCTTACACTTTAATATATATACCTTTTTACGCTAATTTTCGGTACATGTACGAGACATTTTCAGCCTCATTATGCAATATATATTTATGTGTTCGGATCATTTTGCATAATGAGACTAGAAGTGTGTTATACAGAAATCATAAAAAATTAGCATTAAAAGATAAAAAAATTGATAAAAACATTAAAAAATGTTAGTATAAAAATATTAGTGAATTATCAAACCCTAAAAGCTAGTAAATAATAAAAATATAATTTCATAGTTTAATATAAAAAGAGTAAATACTAATTATATAAGTTATTTTTAATAAAAATAATCAAATGAATAAATATGTAATATTTATGTTTAATAAAACGGATATATGTAATTAAACTTTTAGTTTAGTTATATATGTAATTAACTAAGTCTTAGAAGGGTATATATGTAACTAGCTTTAGTAAACTCATGTATTACACAGGTTGAATAAACAAAATATTAATATAATAAAATCTATTAATTATAAAATGATATTCTAATATATAATAAAATAGTAATATCAACTTTCTAAAGTTTTGTATTTAAACTTTTTTTCAAAAAATAAACATTTTGTTCTAAAACAAACCGTATAAAAATGTGATTTTTAAAAATTTTCCTATTATAACTATCAAATTTGATTATTTATTGTTTTTACAAATTGACTTATTAAAAATAAAAATTTTTAAATTTTCGTATTTTGAAAAAAGTTTTATGCTATAGAATAAATTATTATTTTATAAAGAATTTATTTAT
>BJCM01094085.1:0-12227 GCA_018326385.1 Flaveria bidentis | reverse complement strand
TTTAGAAATAATATTAATAAATAGCTTTCTTTCATAATTTATTAAATCTAATATAGAGTGAAAAAAATATGATTAGTAATTATTTAATAGGAGAGATAAACGAGAAAATTTTGACGAGAATGATTGTGGTAATATCACGTGTCATCTCAAGATATATTTTTATTACAGTAGGTAGATTAAACTTTTAATTTAGGTATATATGTAATCAACTAAGTTTACAAGAAAATATATATAATTAAAATTATGTGTAATTTTTTCTTATATTATTATTGAAATGAAATGAAATGGAGATGGAAATCCAACTTGGGGGATATCCAAAGGGTTTAGGCATTTAGCATGTGGAAATCATAAAACGAGACATAAAAGAAGGCATGTGTGAGCATGTGTTGATGTATAATATACCATGCTATGTCATGTGGCATGTAATGTATAACATGAAAGTTGACGAAGTTGAAGAATCCAAATCTTTGTTATTAATGCTTAAAAATATAACCATTATTTGTTGGCTTATGATTATTATCTTGAGATCACTTGCCTTTTATGCTAATAATTTTAGTTTAAGTTTAATTATTAGTCATATGATTTATGATGATTGCATGCTACATCTTCAAGGTCAATTTCGAGAAATTATCGATACCTTGATGCAATTTTAATGTGAAGAATTTTCTACCTCGTTGGAGAATAATATGGATGAAGGTTGTTTATCACTAGCACATTTATCAATTCTTGTGAATGGCTCTTGAACAAAAGAATTCTTATATCAAGAGGTGTTAGAAAAGATGATCTCTCCTTGTTCTCTTTTATAATTGTCATGTAAGTTTTAAGCAAGTGTTTGGCATTAAGAATTGAGAGTCGGAATAAAATAAACGATAAAGGGTGAATAAAAAATATCATATTTAGTGTCAAAAGGAATGTAATATATTAATCATTAGGTCCCTGTTTATTATACGGGTTAAATAAATAAAATATTAAATAATTAGTAATAAAAATGTAATAATTATAAAATGATATAATTAAAATTGCATATGAGTAATAATATAAATAATAAAACAATGATATCATTATTTTAAAATTTTGTTTTTAAACCCTAATTGCATTTTTTAATAAACATTTTATTGTAAAACAAACCGTTTTAGAAAATCATCTCTTTCTTAATTTATTGAAAAACAATTTTTAATCTTAAAAGAAATTAAATAATATTATTAGTATTTAAGGTAATTGCTTAACAGGTGAGAGAAACGAGAAAATTAAAATTAGATGGTCTAGAACTATACCAAGTGGCATCTTAAAATCTTCTTTTATTATAATAGATAGATTACACAAGTAATTACATTTCCTCTAATCACACCAAAACCATTCCATCCACTATCAATTATTTTTTTTGTTCCATCTCATTTTATCCGTAGTAACCACCACCGACCACCGACCATCACCACCATCACTTGCCACCACTATCAACCACCATAGCCACCCCCACTATCACCATCAACCAACAAGATCGAGAGCCACCAGCCGCCTTCACCGCCACCAATCACCACCAGCCACCACCACTGGTCACCACCACTGACCACCACCACCAGCCACCATGCACCACCTTTATCAGCCACCACCACCGCCACTAGGACCACCACTGCCCACCAGCCATAACCACTTTTACATTTAATTTCCTTTTGTCTTTTCCTACTTAATGATTCATTTCATTCTTAAAAGAAAAATATATTGTTACAATGAAAGCCATTCTGTCACACCCCGACCGACGATAGAATCATCGAGGCGGACGAATGTGAAACGATTGTTCATAGCACATGGAACTAAATAAGTTGAAATATTATTAAATATCATTTTCATTGAACATTACAATACAAACAAAATATAAATAACAACATATAATTTTCAATTAAACTAAGTCCAAGTCCTATATGAGTATGAAGAGATCCTCAAGTATCAATCTGAAACATGTTAAAAATAAATGATCAACTTTGAAAGTTGGTGAGTTTCCATGGGTTAAACATACATATATATATATAAAGATATACAAGTAGCAATTCATGTCAATGGTTATGAATTATACAAGTTTATAGAACACATATATCTACAATCAAACCTCGACTTAATTACAATTTTATATGATTGGTTAAGTGTATTTGGTTCCCATGATGAACAAGTCATACGTCATCAGGAGCCGACAATACATCGGCTTTAGCACCAAATAGGCTTGCTAGGCCCATAGATTTATGGCGTCGCCAGGCTAGCTATAGTTAATGATTGTCAACGTATAATGTATCTTATATAACACTCACAATAATATCAATAACCATGACAAAAAGTAAAGATGAATTGCATGTGCATTTATAAGCAAAAGATAGATTGAAAAACGATTATTGTATCAATTTTAGATTCTGGATAGAATGTTTGGTATGTACTTAAACAAGTTTTTAAAATAATAAACGATTTCATAAAATTATAAAAAATTATATTTGACTAGCTCAAAGTCTCCTGGACAACTTTCGTTCATAAACATTTTTATGAAAAGATCCGTAAATAAGTCATACAAGCAGCACAAGACAGAAGGTGCTGAAATACGCACTTATCTTGTGAAGGCTATTGTTGAGTCTTCCGATTGAGTTTGAAAATATATAAACTTTCCTTGAAAAGGTAATTCAATGAAATTAATATTGGAGTCTGAGTTTACTCAAATTTAGTTTGTTATGATCAAGTTATAGTCGGTTGAAGTAAGATTATATTCTGCCAAAATTGTAGTAAGGCACTTATACGCACTTTTAAAATCATTAAAGCATGAAACGGGTTAGTGTAAATTTATTATATTGATATATGATATATTAGACTTCATTTGAGTTACATAAAAATATTCCAAGACTTTGGCATAGCCATCACTTAGGGAAATAATCTTGTGGAATAACCGAATGTGGCGGCATAGCCGTTCATATGCAAACGGGATTCTTTGTTTATGTTAGTGTGTTGTTAGCTTGATTTAGGAATGTTAGTGATTGTTATAAGGTTAGTGATTATTAAAATATTAATAATCAAATGATAATGATTAAAATAAAAAAAGATTTGATAGAAGAAAGAAAAATAGTAAGAACATAAAGTCATGAGAATAATTGGATGTTATGATGATTGAAATGTATAATTTAAAAATAATAAAAGATTACTTTAGTATTAAAAATTCTTGAAATTTCTTGTAAAATAAAATTTTTCAAATTGATCATAACCAATGGATTAAAGAAAGATGCGAGAATAAGATTTTTAGAGAATGATCAAATGAAAAGTGAGGCATAAGACTTGCTTTTATAGTTAAGGTTAGGAGTAAGTTATTAATAGTATTAATAGTGAGTTATAATTCTTTTAAAGAGGAGTTATGATTGGAATTTGAAATAAATATAAAATTAAATAATATAAATAAATAAAAGAATAACTACAATTTAAACTTTAAATTTATTAGAACTTTAATTTTAATTTAACAACTTCTTTTTTACTAAATCTTTGTAGATTTTATAAATCTAATAAAAACTCGTAATTTGATTATTTATTTTAATTGAATGTTTAAAATCTTATAAATATTAATAATATTTTATAGACCTTACATATTTGTAAAAATAATAATCTTGTATTTTAATCATTTATTTTAGTTTTATAAATAAAACTCCTAAATGCCATATAAACTTCATGAATTTATAAAATTTTATTCCATAAATCATGAAATTACCATTAATTGATTTAATAAATGGAAGTTGAATAAATAGTACTATTATTGTTTTTGAACGACTAAAATAAATTGAATTTCTAACTAATGTATTTGTTTTTCCAAAAATTGACTCAAACAGATTCAAGTTTGGGTTTCTATTTCTAAAATGAGCAGATGTTACACTTTCGAATAGGTATTCTTCATGGTTTCTACTTGCCAAACAATAGTCTCGTCATATAAAATATAATTTTATGTCTGTAGTGTGTTATTCATGGCATATTTGTTGACTTCCAAATTCCATAACTTAGTTAATAACGATACTCAACTCAAATGCTTTAACGAGGCCTTCGGACTTTTTGACAAAAGTAAGTTATTTGTCATTGTTGCATATTTACTTATATTAATAATATGGCAAAAATCCTTCTCTGTCAACAGGATCTTTATTATCCATACATCTTAACGAACAGTTATATCGGAGCTGTCTAGTAATAAAATTGAAAGTTAAGATTAATATTGGTTAAATTATTAGTTAGGATTAATACTGACCGATAATAAATAGTTTGGATTATTCAAATGTAATTCTCCTTATAATTATTATTGTTTTTGTTGTTATTAGTATTGTTGTTATTATCATCGTAATTACATATTTAGGTATTCAAAAAAGATTATATTTATTTATAAATTAAAATATTAATTCAAAAGATTATAAACAATATAATATTAATGTAATAAACTAAATAATATCATATTATTATTAATAATATGCATTAATCAATGTATTAATTAGAAACAAGTTTATTATATGAGAGACAAAATATAAATAATTGCATGAATCACTTATACCTAATTTAAGACGTTGTATTACTTTCTTAATCTTTTTATATAAAATTGCATTTATATCACAAAGACACATAATATGTATATATATATATATACATATATATACATACATACATACATACATATATATATATATAGGGGAGGGTTCCATTGAAAACCATATTATAAATAAAAACTATAAAAACCAAGGGTTACATATATGTAAGTACATGTTACAAAGTATACAACTAATAATTACGTATATGTAGGGGTTATGTATATGTACGTACGTGTTAACAACTGTACAAATAAAAGTTGCGTACATATAACTCATACAAGTTACGTATACGTAAGTCGTTTCGTCATCATTGTCATTCCTTAGAGTTTAAACTATATAATATATAATGAATTCAAAAATAAAGTTGAATTTTACTTAAATATATTTTAAACAATAAAAAGGTCGAATCAATTATAAATTATGTGACTGGGAAGTGGTGGTTTTCACGGTTTTCATTTGAATTCTCCCCTACATATATATATATATATATATATATATATATATATATATATATATATTCTACGAGTTAATATAAATGAATATAATAAATATTATTTATTGTTTATATATACATGAATAAGTACAAAAATAACACACGTATTATTATTATTAAATAAATAATTTAGATTGCGAGTCGTTTTTAAATAAGTCAAGACCGAGCTCGGCTTTTAAGCTATTAAGATGGACAAGTCTAGCTTGAGCCCACCCTAGCTTGACTTGGCTCGATTTCAGTCTAGTGTGAATGCTCTAAGTTGATACAACTTTTTTAAATATTAACAAAACAAATTATTGATCCAATTATAATTGAACTTGAAAAGTAGGGTGTCATGTATAGCTGCAAATGAATTGAACGTTTAGTGAACTATTCATGAACCATTATGCGGAAAATTCGTTTGTGTTTGTTTGTTTAATAAATGATCGAACGAACATGAAAATTTTGTTCATTTAGTTAAATAAACAAAAATGAATAGAAGATGCGTTCGTCCGTTTATGCACGTGAATGTTCGATAATGTGATCGTTTACGCTCGTTTATGTTCGTTCATTTAAAGATTTTTAATGATAATTATATTAAACATTTATTTATGTTAGATGGATTTTCTTAATGTTTGTGATTTTATTATAAAATGAATATATGATCGTTTGTATTTTTTATGTAAAGGAATATTTGTTTGTATTTGTTTATGTTCAAGGACATTTGTTCGTGTTTGTTTGCCTTTGTTTGTGTTCATTTACGTTTAGTAAGTGTTCATGATCATTTCATAAACAAATTTATTTCCTTAATTAACGAACAAGAACAATAAATTTTATTCGGTAAGTGCTAGTGAACACTTCATGAACATATTATGACCTTAATGAACGAACACGATCAAATTCGTGTTTTTTCAGTTCGTTTAAAGCCCTAAACTCTCATCTCATTTGCAATTCTTTTCAATATTTCTATTATGTCTTTAGGTTTTTACTTTTAATATACTGGCGTCTCTTAATATTGTATGTTAATACATTTCTGGATTTCTGTAAGAATATAAATAATTATACTTTATAATTGCTCCTATGATTCTTAAAAACTGTAAGACTTAGCTTCATTTAAGCTGAAATAAAAAAAATAGTTAATTACTGATTAAGCATACAAATATATTTCATTTTATCCAGAAACAAATAATCGAAATTGACTTGAAACTTCATAAGGAAAAAATATAGTAGGCTAAATTAGAAGATCTCGAAATGTACTTCAAACTTACTTTCTACAATTTTTAACAAGGAAAAGGAAGTGGGAAAAACAAATATATTCCACAAATCAAGAAATAGAATGTTAATTTAAACCTTTTGTGTCTTTTCACTTCTAATGGTTGGTGGCTTACATTAATTTATATCCGATCCATTTTGGAATGAGATATAGGTGTAAACATTAGTATTCAAACCGGGTCATAGTTGCAAACCATCAAATCCACATTGCTTGTAACTAAGGGATTGCTTCCTTGGGCTTATCGCAATCGCACAATCTATCGATACCTATAAACATCAGATACATATATTCGGTTACAAAAAGATATATTTTATAATTACCCATTTAATTAAATACAATAAATACAATTACAATATAGCTATTATAACCTTATTATTAACCAAATTTCTATACCTTATGATTTTTTTTAATCTAAAATGCCCTTAGATATATCAAGCATTTAATCACATAAATAAAAAAATATAACGTATTATGATCTTTGCTAAAAATGAAAATGAAGGAAATGATACCGGTTAAAGATCAAAATATAACATAAAAAAATCATGTATACCTACATACACCTTATAGCGACGACATGTCACAACCACCAAAGAATTTGTCGCTAAGCCCCCGAGGCTTGTAGTGATGCTTATAGTTGTGTGCTAATCACCTCTAGAGCAAAGTAAGGACGGATTCAAAAGTAGTCTAGCGTGTAGGTATGTATTTAATAAAGCAGCCTAGAGGCCACAAAGTAGCGTTGCACAATAAAACCAACTTTTTAGCACCTAATGTTAATTTTCTTGGTACATACTTGTCTTTCCAAAAGGTGTGAGCACTCTTTTATTTTGTGAAAGCTTTCTCTATCTTAAACCTCTTTTTGAAGACTTAGGGGTGTTTTGATTGACAAAAATTCCTAAAATTTTTATAGAATTTATATTAAATTTCATTTTTGACAATGTTGTAAAAATTGCTAGGTGCTAATCGAACGGCGAGGTAGGGATTAATCGGGATTAATCAGATTGGATTTTTCATATATAATTTTTAGTTTTATATATAAATACACACATTTTAGTATGTAATTTTAATAAAAAAGTTCAATTTTATATATAAATATACATACTTGGCCAGAATTTCTAAGTTTCTGCCGGATTTTTCAAGTTTTGGCCGGAATTTTTGAAATTTGCCGGAATCCCACCGATTTTTGGCCGATTAAGACCACCTAGGTCCGATTTTGACCAACGTTGATTGATTATTGCCTCCGATTACATAAAATCGCCAAAGTAGACTCCTGATTTGTGATTACTCGTCGATTAATCAGCGCCTAGCGCCAATTTTTGCAAGATTGATTGATTCTTGGAGATGTTAATTGGGCTAAAAGAAGGAAATGAAATTGGAATTAATTCCAAACAAATCCTTTGATGAGTGGAATTCAGAATCCTCCTATCTTTAAAAAAGCAAAGTTTAGAAAATCACAAAAATGTTTGTGAGTTACCTAAATAATTCTAGCCATTATTGTTTTCTTACTCGATAGTAATTCGTGCTCAATGACATGTCTTTTCATAACCCAGGTATGTCCATACCTCAAACAAGATTTCAACCGTCAACCGATAGTTTGATGCTTGGCAATGACACCAACCTGTTTTAGGATAAAACCGACTATCTTGTAAAGCCCACTGACTTGCATATGTCTGGAGAGCTCATTGGCAACCCTTGCTAATGGCTGCAAGATTTTTTGCTGGAATGAAATTTGAACTTGTGACCTCAAAGCCACGAAACTCTTATCCACACCAGCTGGTACTAGTTGACCAAATGGCTACTAACAACCATTATTGCTAATTTGTCTAATAGTTATTTGGATTACTGACGGGTCACTAGCTTCGCCCATCAACTTCATTGCTAAATAGTTTGTTTCCCCATCTATATCCTAGGCACTCTATGTTCATTCTACTCCATCTCCTTTACCATTACGAGATCATCATCTATCGCTGACATTGCAACTTCCCCTGGCCATTAATCACAACTAGATGTTGAGAGGCAAAGCGAGATCCCATGAGATTTCATGACAATGGGGCGCATTTAAACGACGGTTGTCTTTTACAACCGGTAAGATGGGATTTAGCCAAAAAAAGTAGGGTGGAGGTTAAGGTTCAATGATTGAGGATAGTGATGGTGGAGAAGGTTGCAGATGATGGCTAGAGAAGGTGTTGGTTGCTAGAGGAGATTGGGATTGAGATTAGTAGGCAAAGTTAATACACTATTTTGAGGTGTATAAAGAGAATGAGAACTCTTTTGTAATATGTGATTCCAAACATTATTTTAATACTATCACACTGGTATATTCTATTTCGTCTAGCATCTTTACATACCACAAACTACTTTGTTGTCTTACAATTTGTTGTTCTCATATTAATCGTTGAGTACAAGTCTACAACCACCATTGTGTTCCTTTTCAATTAACGTTATAGATATTAAATTTTATTTTATTAATATAGATTCAGTTAAAAATAAAAAAAATATTAAAATTATCTTAAGATTAACCAAAAGTCACAGCAAAATATATAAATTAAGAACAACCAAACTCATAATCAATTAAGGTAACGCAAGTAATTTGACTTGATTAAATTCTATATAATCTATTATTAAAAATTAATAAATTATTAATATATAGCCCTAAAGGAAGAAAATTAAGGGTTGACTAAATGTAGTATATTTTTAAATGCACTCTTTTTATTGATCTCACTAATTCCAAATTTAAACAAAAATGCTTATACATCCGTATTGGATCTCATATATGATCATTCGTCCTTGTATATGCTTGTATTTGACCTCATAAATGCTCGTATTGGCCCTCATATTTGTCCGTATTCAAAGAGAAATGTCAAATAAACCTCTAACTTACACACTAAAATCTATGATTGATCCTCACTTCTCTCTATCCCTTCTTATATTTTCTTACACTATTATACTTATCTTTCTTCATCCTCTAATACACCCCTACATTCTATCACAAGAGTAAAGAGTGTATACAAGTAACAACAAACATTCGTAAAAATATAGGTGGTGCAAAAACGAATTAATACATTTGACAAAGCTAAAAAGGTAAAAAAAAAAGATCGTATGATTGATGGGTAAAGAAGTCAAAAAACACGCACTACCCACTCCCAATGATTGCGGTGACATATTTTCAGGTCATGTGACAGTGGCCCCAACACCACCACAGTAACCTATATTTCAGGAAACATTCCTATTTTTCTTTTTTATAAAAAAAAAATTACAATCTAATTTTATTTAACGTGAAGGGGAAATTCTCACTATAACTACCAAACTATACTTAAACGCATCAATTAAATTTTATTATGTCATATATTATATATTATACACTTCAATTTAAAAGTAACAGTATTGTCACATCACACCACGCCAACTGCATCACACACACAAGCAACAAGCAACAATCATAATGAGAAAAAAATTATATTATAAAGAGAGTGGAGTCGCCAAATTTATAATAAAGGAGATTAGTTTAATAGCATCCACAATAACAACAAATTGATTAAATGGATAATAATTTTTACTTTACCCCTCCTAACTTGTTTAACTTGTAAGTCATCATATGGTGAAAACACTCTTGTTTAACTTTCACTATGTCTTTTTACCCGATCTAATCTAGCTTGATGAATTATTATATAAGCTATCCTTAATTAGAAAACCAAAACTAAATGTTATTGATGAATTATTGTATCATCACTCCTAATGTTACATCTTAAGATTGACCCCTAAACTTATATGTAAGATCCATATCTATTCCTTAGAAAAGCATCTATTTACATCATTTACTATTAATTTTGCATCTATCAAATTGGTTAAAAGAACAAATTCGTCATTCATCACATGGTAAAAGAGCAAATTTAGGAAGATTCTTCTGAAAGTATATTGTCGGTAAACAAAGCTAAAAGGATAAAATAAAATATCATACAGGGCATATCAATAGAGTAAATTTTGTCACCTACCCTCTAGCTTTCTTTTTCATCAGATAATATATTCCTTGGGTATTTGACTATTTGTTATCTAAAATAGGTACATTTATTTTTATTAAAATTTGACATTGTAACATGAAAATATATCTTCACATAATGCGGACTTTCACACTTTAGGTTACGTGATAAATACTTAATGAAATACATGTGCAAATTTGTATTTGACATATTATTGTAAACTTATGTTTTATGTAGACAGATTTCCACAATGTTATGTGTCATAATAAGATATTTCACAAATTAGGTGAAGTGAAGACTTGATCCATGATCTTTCCCCTTATAGCACATAATCTTAATCTTAATATAATAATATCTTACAAACACTAAGTTTTAAAGGGTCTTTTTTATTATATTTAAAAAATATCATATGTCAAGAAATTATAACATGTTCACATAACTTAACACATCCAAAAGTTAGCAAAATATTTAGTTTTCCGAGTGTTTGTATTTAAAAATACAAACAACAAGTATATCTTTATTAGCATGTAATGCTGTATACATAAATGGTGAATATATTGTTCTGTAGCAAATAATATAATATTCGGAATGAATATAAATTTATCATTGTATTTAAGCTTAACATCCTAAAGTATCTTTTCAAAAGTGACAACAAAATACCAGCCAACCAGCCCCACATTGTTAAAGTAAAGACTCTCAACCAATTTTTCTTTAATGATCACTAAAGTACAAATAAAGTTTGTATTATATGCAGTTAATCGTGGGGGTCTCATGCTAATTGTTGTCATCAATCAAGAAGCTTATGGCCTTCGATCCAATAATACCCAGATGTATTGCATTACGCCCCTTCTCAAAAGATTAAATATCAAATCCCGCCATAAACAAATGATATAATTTTAAGAGCAGATTTACAGTATGTGTGAGTTCGTCACTAAAAAATAACGAATGTTATCACAAATCATTCAATCGGCGTTCGTTCGTTAGCCAACAGAGTAATATATCACTAAAGTACAAATTAAACTATGATTTGTGTTATATGTAGCTAATTATATGAGGATCTTATGCTAATCCTACTCATCAATTTGGTCTAACGGTACCAGATGTATTACATGATGTTTCTCTTGGTCAAATTTAAAACTAATTAAACACGTAATTTATATTTAAAAGTAGAATTAGAGTTTATGTAAACTTTTTGTTAAGAAATATTAAGGATGCCATCATGTACAAAATCATTCAATTGGCATACATTAGCAACCAACATATTCGCATCAAACAGCGCAGTATAGCAAACGGCGTACGTTAGCACCAAAAACGCACCCAATGTAAAAAAACGGAGTCTCAGAAGTTAGAACCACTAACCTGCACAGCGGGTGAAGTTAACCCAACGATCCGGATCTTGGCCCTCACATCCCCCATGATCCGAAGCTCGACCCGATCGTTAAGCGTAACATCTCGGATCAAATCCGCCGCATCGGCCTGGACCAAATTGACCCGATCCACTATCACCGTCGTCTGCACCTGCCTCACACTATGTGCGGGTTGGTAGAACCCGGGTACGGAGCCCCGACCCAACGGGATCCCACGGTACATGATGTTAAACATCGACTCCTCGTATTTGATCCCCACTTTATTATCGTTTCTAGCTGTGAACAGCATCCGAATAGCGAGTGATAGCGCCGCCGCGGGGGCGGTGGCGGATGGCGGAGGTGTGGCGGTGGCGGTGGCGGACGGCGGAGGGGTGGCGGCGAGGGTGATGTACTGAACGCCGACTTGTTGGAGGGTGAATTCGGGCTTTTTGGGTTTGACGGCGAGGAGGATGACGAGGACGACGGCGAGGGCGAGGAGGGCGAGGAAGGAGAAGAGGAGGAAGAGGCAGCAGCAGCAGCCTTTGAGGGAGGCGGAGGAGGAGGAGTGGGTGGAGTTGG
>BJCM01094073.1:0-11482 GCA_018326385.1 Flaveria bidentis | reverse complement strand
GTGTCATCGTTCCCGCCTCCAGCTGCAGGAACTCTCTTTCTACCTTATCCATCTCTCTGTAGGGGCAAAATTCCTCAATCACTAGCTTCTTCAGTTCAGGCCATCTCATTCTCTCAATGGCCCTGCTACCCTCGGCTTGGACAATGTTGTCCCACCAGCACAAAGCCGAGTCCACTAAAGAGTGGGTAGCAAATTTCACCTTCTGGTATTCACGACACTCACTGATATCGAGGACAGCCTCCATTTCCCTCACCCACCGGTGAGCAGCTGCAGTAGTGCCATTTCCATCGAAGGTAGGGGGCTTGCATCTCATAAACGCCTCGTAGTTACAGCCTCGTGCCGCCTCTGGCGTAGGAATTTCTTCTTCCTCTTCATCATCAGAGAGAACCATTTCCGGCTCTAGTTGCTCTCGTTCTCCTGAGGACCGGTTCCTCTCCTTCCTATCCCCTTTCCGTACTGCCTTGATAACTTTGGTCACTACAGACGGTAAGATTGTCTGCATGACTTGATGAACTTCTTCCACAACAGCCTCCTATACTGAGGCTCTCAGATTGGCGCTCTTGTCGCCACCCTCCGGATGAGGGGCCTCTGGTTCTTCATGAACCACTTTCTCGACTCTAGGTCTCCCTCTCTTGGGTCGCGGAGCAGCACCGTGACCTCCACCACAAGAGGCTTTCGAAGATCTACCGCCTGCCATCTTCTAACACACTATAAGATTCAAACACTAACGCGGTCATTCAAGGTAATAGCTAAGTTTATGTCAAGTATAGTAAGTCCCTAATTACAGTGGCCAATTGTGATTAGCCACTTACTTATACAATCTTAAGCAGGGGAAATAATTTATCAAAAACCATTCATTACATTTAAACCACTGTTGTTGAGCAATATAATATTGTTTAACTGATTACAAAAGAATTATTTTACTGCATTACAAAACAACAGCAACATAAAATACGAATGGATGTCAGTCTTTCCCTGCTGAGTAGCTTCACCCTCGTGCCATCCTCAATAATAATTACTTGCCAACTGAAAATGTATAAAAGTCAGTGTTGCTGAGTGAGCTCTAGTTTTAAAAGTAGTAAAATATTATCTGTATGTTGTATATGAAAATACTCTTTTCTGTAAAATACATCTCTGTACTATATATGCGGGCACGCATTAACTATATGAACAAATACTGTTCGTTCTCTTTATTGTATGCCTTGTATGTTCTGTAAACTTTTATCTTTATCTTTCACTGTCTGTATGGACCAATGAGCAATACCCCAACTATATGCGTGAGAAAACGGGTGATGGGCCATCTATATCCCTCGAAAGGGTCAACTATATCCCTCGAAAGGGTCAACCGTATCCCTCGAAAGGGTGTTGTGTACTGTGTACAAGGCTGGCCCGATCACCCAGGGTACGCTACAAAGGTCCTGCCAATCTCAATTGATTGGCCCTGTGTGCATAATAGGGTAGCTAACCCGCAGAACAGTTGAGCTAACGACAACACGGTCGTGTCCCTCCTGTAAGCTTGCAAGACTTGTTAACATTTTATTAATGTTCCTCTTCTTTTCTTTATTGCTTTTTATCTTTATTAGAATATACTTTACGTTACGATAATAAACATACCACGTAAAGCCACGTACTATAAGTAATAATAATAATAATAATAATAATAGCAATAATAATAATAAGGAACAATCATAAGGCAATCATAAGCAATCATAACCATGCATGAAACATCATCATAAATAAGCCCTAGTCAATCTCGGTCAAACCCTAAAAGCACAGACTCCCAGAAAATTCTGTAAAAATTTCTAAGTGCTTAGGTGCATGGGCACTATTTGGGCGCATGAGCCCTGTTTGGGCGTTTCATTACTATATAGGTGTATCAGCCAACACTTAATCATTTTATCACATAGGCGCATGAACTATTCAGGCGCATGGGCACTATTCGGACGTATGGACACTTAGGCTCATGGGTCTCTTGGGCGCATGGGCACTATTGGGGTGCATGGGCTACACTTAGTCGTCCGACTAATATTTCTAGGCGCATGGACCACTGTTTAGGGGCATGAGCAACATTTCTAAGGCAATTTTGGGCGCATGGGCTACTGTTCAGGCGCATGAATTACACTTAAATCCTTCTATGGCATTTTCAGGCGTATGAACCTTCTGTGTATCATGTTTCTAGTATGTTTTCAAACCCAATCATCAAACCCATCTGTTCAAAGCTTAATATGACTATTCTAAACATGAACAACCTATAAGCATTCAAGAATCAACATTTAACATGCATAATACATACGGGTAACATACATAAACTTTGTAAAAACCATTTTAATACATTTTCAGCCCCAAAGATAGTTTAAAACAAGTAAAAAATGGGGTCTAGAACTCACCTGGTGCAACTTGGGTGTTTCTTCCTTTCTAACCCGCTTGCAAATGAGTTCAAACACCTAAAAACAGCCCTAAACACACACACACGAACACATACACAAACACATAAGCACATAAACTTATAACCGGGATAAAACCCATCATAAACACATAAAAACCTTGAATTCTTACCTTGAATTCTTACCTTGAATTCACTTCTCTTCTTCTTCTTCTTCAGCCGAGAGCTCTCTCTCTCTAAAAAAACGAATGAAGATGGTGATGTTAAATGAGGGTGGGCGGCCATACCCACCTTTACACCAACTTTTACAAAAATTTGTCCTTTTGGACACTTTTAGTCCCTCAACTTGGACTTTATTGCTTTTCTTTCTTTTTATTCTTCATTTCTTGTCTTTTTAAAATAACCGGGTGTTACACCTTGATAGTTTACTAGATTACAAGATTAAACGATTAGCTAAGTGTACTTGGATTAACCAAGCAGGCTTGTCAGGCCCATAGATTTATAATGTCGCCAGGCTAGCAATAGTTAATGCTTATCAACATATAATGTATCTTATATAATACTCTCAATAATATCTATAACCATGACAAAAAGTAAAGATGAATTGCATATGCATTTACAAGTATCAAGATGTTTACAAGTGTAATTTTATAAGGTTAACATATTTCACCCAAAAAAGTGTGAAATAAAGTGAAAATGGGGTATGGAGAACTCACATGGAAAACTCACAAAATGCACTTAAGATAAGGATAAGAAAGTAAGGTGGGTTCCAATGATTCCTTCACGATTCAACCTAAGATTTGGTGTCTTAGGATTAGAATAAAGTTAAGATTCAAGAGTAAATATGAATTAGGATTTATTAATTTAATTTATTTAAATAAATAATGATTAAATATGGTGCGTGAAATGAAATAATTAATTTTCTAAATTAATTATTTAAAATTGATAAAGATGATTTATTAAATACTTAATTATATGACTTACAAAATAATATAAAATTATTTAAAGTCATTTTATAAAGTTTTTAAATGTTTTAAATAATCTTTATAAATGTCTTATAATATCAAAACCCCAAATAAAGAATAATAGAAATTATATTGTTTTATATGTTTCAAGAATTTAAACAAAAATTTAAGGAATAAATTTATTAAATAATTAAGATTTAAAACCAAGATGAATCGTTAGTGAACTTACGTATCTACATGTATATTAATTGATGAATAAAGATTAGGCATTAAAGTGTGAAAAGTAAATAATTATTTATTTACAAGTAAATATTAATTGAATATTTAATGATTTAAATACCTAATTGATTAATTATTTAAAGTATTTGTAACATATAAATTTTAAAACAGTTTGAAATAATATGAGTTTGAACTATAATAATTTTATAACATTTTAAATAAAGTTTATTTTTATAAATCTTGTTATTCTTAAAGAAGGTAATTCAATTTAAAAGTTATATAAAACTATTTTTATATTAATATTATGATATACTAATAATTTTCTGAAATAAATATATAAAAGAGATTAACTAAAATAAAAACATGGCAGAGGCAGGGTTCGAACCCTTGACCTCCCATGTATATAATTCTTGCTAACTGGCGGGCCAAAGCCCAATACTTATTTTAAATTACAAAATAATTAATAAAAATCATACTTTAAATAATACCCAAATCGCTCAAGAACCCTAGATTGCAAATGTTCCAAATTGAACCTCAAATTGATATTGTAGGGCTTTGATTTCCCATATGACACCGAGCATATTGGTGTGTGAGACTTACGTGATTAAGTTCGAATTGATGAAGATAATGATAAGGATAGCCGCGACTAAGGTATAGTTGGTTCGAGATTCAAACGTTGCTGATAATTAAATTAATCTTGTATGAAGCTTCGGATGGTGATGATAAATAAAAGCACTCACTTAATTTTGGTTTAAGGTGTCTAGAAGAGGTGTTTTGAGTTGTGAGTTTGTTTCGGGTGTTTCGAGTATAATATGATTATAGTTACATGATGTTAACATCAATGGTTGATATGCTAGAATTCGAAACTCCCACAAAAGCATTTTGTTCAATTAATTCGATTAATGGTGTTAATGATCAAGTTGAAGGATATCCGATTTTTGAATGTGATGTTTTGGTTTCAATTAGAGCTTTAAACAAGTTCATTAAGCCAATTACAATAGGTATTAAGTTCGAATAGCACAACCGAGCGTATTAAGGCGGTTACTAGGCATTGAAATTGGTTATTTTTTATGGGAGAAGGTCGCCCGAGCTATGGCCGGAGATGGTGGCCGGAAAAACGGGGATGGGGGGTTTGGTTTGTTTTAATTAATTTACAGTTTTGGTCCCTATTGTTTTGAAAGTTGTTATTTTATGCTTAAAACCTTTATATTAAGTTTCAGAAATTACGACTTAAACCTTAGACTTATAAAACTAATAAATTAAATTAATTATTTATTATAATTCATGACTACTAATAAAACTTTATAAGTTTATTAAATTTCATTTTATTACTTAATAAATTTTAATAAGATTTTCCATTTACTTGTCACATGTAAAATGCTTAATAAGTCTTTATAACTTTATGAAAAGAATTATTTATAAATCAATAAGTTATTACAAGTTGATTAATAATAAATTACATATTTAATGTATTTGATCCATTAAAGTTATTACATAATTTAATAATGGAAACTCAAAATGAGTTCGGGTTAGGGTTTTATTTCGAAAAATGACGGATGTTACAAGACTTCTTAATAGTTCAGTACTAAATGATTCAGACCTCTTATTGATAAAATACTTAATTACTCAGAAGTTGCCAAACAACATACTAGACTAAGGATCATTGGTCACTCATGAACAATTTGATGAATGTCCGGTTCATTTACAACCCAATTTTTTTACGGCCCAACTTTTTACCTAACCCGAGACCCTCATTCTCGACTTTTTCTCTTTTAATTTTATTTTGATAGACAAAATAGCCCTTCTTAATCATATGAAAGATGAAATAAGATCAAGAGGGGAAGTGTTGCCTTTGAACCTTATTGAACACTGAATTAAGATCTAAATGTTTGAAACCTCCATTATCAACTCATCTATTTCTTTATCACTCTTGCGTCGTTATATTTTAATTGGATAAGTTTTCAATTTCTTGTTTCTATTTGACATAATTTCTTGTTGAGGTTGGTGTGATAGGAAGATAAAATCATGTAAAAATTGTCAATTTGATTGTGTATGTGTGTATAGGGGGGACTGTTTGTTATTGAAGAACATGTGAAGGAAACATCATACCGAAGCTTAAAAGCTAAAAGTAGATTGGATGCAATAGGATACTTGTAACTACATATTAACTGTTAACTAGTAAAAGCTATACAACCAAACACTTAAGAAACTTTAAATGTGATGAGATTGTGTCTACTAGCCTTAGTCTAGATACATCAAAATTAGAATGATTGTTCATTTATCCACCATACATGAATCTCTGTCAAAAGAGAAAAATAATGTCCCTTGCTATAGAACATTAATTTATTAACCTAGAAGTATGGAACTATATGCATCCTTACTCGTATCTTTAAACTGTTAATGTTCTTGCTTTAAGGACTGGTGCTGAGTCCACCAATATATGTAAAAGGTTATTGGCTTTTATAGGGCACACTCCACCATTGCCATATTAAGGCAACTTAACTCCCAATGTTTTAGTTGCGTATTTTTATTATGGCACATATTAAAAAATGACATTCATTATATGTTAAAAAATTAAAGGATTTTATAGCTGCACAAGCTATGATTGATTCATGAATTATGTTGTCATAGATAAAAGATAATATTTAGGAAAAAACACAATACTAATAGCACAATCATCTAAACAATTCATTACAAGAGCATTCACCGTAGATTCACCAATTATATCTTTACCATCTAATTTTTAACACGATGGTTAAAAATATAATTTCAGAGGTGTACGTTTTGAGGCGCCCCTCGCGCCTCAAGATGAGGCGACTAAAAATCGATTTTGATGTGTCACCTCATAGGGTCAACCTTGTACGTACACCTCTTATGGCCGAGACAATCAGAAAATCTCAGAGCACATTTGGTTGAGGCGGAAATTTTTGGGCGGGAAACACCTATTACAATTATCTTTTACCTTCAGAAATTTGATCTCCGATGTTCACGAAAGTCATTTTATAGGGGGTAAAAAGTCATTCTCAATAAAATATAAGTTATTTTTCATTCACTTTAGGCATTCCCAATAAAATATAACTTCTTTTTTATTCATTTTATAAATTTTAAAAAAACATCACTTTTTCTTTCCATTTTATTAAAAAAAAAATTAGATGAGTAATGTATTAAGTATGATTAATCATAACCAAAACCAAACCTAGTAAATCTCATCTTTAGCAAAATTGTTGACAGGGTTTGGGAATGTATTAGGTAAGATTATAAAACTAATATGTGTTTACAATAAAGCCATTCATGAGGTTATAACTTATAAACATTTGAAAACATTTTCGGCAACTTTTGACCTGTTTGACATGTTTTCTTTTTAGGTGATCTTTAAAGTTTTAGACCTTTTGGAAATAGAAAACAACCCTAAGAATTGATCCATATGGGCTGTACTTTTATTTCTATAGAATTTAGCTCAAAAGGGGGACGGATTGCATGGTTTAAGACTCACCCAAAGTTTACCCAACTGTTAATAACTTTTAAAATTGTTTTATAAAAAAAATGGACAAAGAGATGGTGATGGTTCAATCCACTCCAACCTACATAAAACTTACCTATTCGACCCATTGCCGTCCTGCCTATCTTGTTATTTACAAGAGTGACTAATCTTTACATAGGTAAGGTTCATGAGTTCTATTTGAAAAGACTCGCATGTTTCACGCAAGTTAATTTGCACATTTCGAGTAGTTTCCAATCAGTTTAATGTTTTTATGCACCTTAGTCAATCATATATTTAAAAGCATGTATGTTCTTGTTAGTATTGCTGATAATGATGATTTGTTTATGGTTCTACGAGACTCTAATTGCATATTATTCATGGAGGGGTGCACAAGGGTACCATTTTGCAGCCATCCATGGTTAGTAGAATCATACTGTCTTCCCTAGTCTTACTGCAGTCCGTTAATGGTGGTCACTTTTGTGTTTGGCTGTATATACGTCACAGTTCCAAGTTATATACAAATTTCATGTCGTGTTGGAAATTTTAACAATCGGTCTTGTTCTTACTAAATCTTTTTGACTTTGCAGTCATTCTTTTATTGAGTCCTTGTTAAGACACTAACAAAAGGTCTGATCCTTTATATGGTTGAGTTAGGGCTATGAACAAAAGTAAACTAATTTTAGGAAGAGTAATATGACAACTATTGTGTGAGATTAGTTTTAAAATTTTCACGGGGTTGGTACGGATATGATAATAGGATATTCGTTTGATTACACGAACTTGTTTAATTGTATCAAAACAGAATGCATTAAGATATTATATAATCTAAAATATATAATAAACAATATGTTGAGTTCTTAGAAATTTGTTTTTTTTTAATTATAGAGTTAGAAATATCGTTAAGTACCTAATGTTTCAAGTTTGTTTTTAAGGCGAGGTTAAGATTTGCAGTATCTAACTACATAAACCATAAATGGATATACTTGATACTCATGATATACTTGAGAACCCGACGGATAATGTATAACAAGCATTTAAGGGGTATCGAACCGGATATTGAACACACTTTTTTAATCATGTTTGTGATTTGGATTACAACATATTGTCCGATGTACAAACTATTACCATCCCTAACTCTATAGGCGTTATTGTTTTCAATTGTTTAAAAGTGACCACAAGCAACTAGATGGCCCACTTGAAAATCATTGTAAACATAATTGTTGGTCCCAGCCCTCAAGTCAATGTGGCTGCACTCAACAAGTGGCAATATTTTTTATTAATTTTCTTCGAAGTTTATTACTTATGAGTTCAAGGTTTATTAAAATATATTCAAGCCTTGCAATTTATAAATAATCCCCAACACCACAAGCTGGATCTACTTTTGTGCTATCATCGTGGCACCTTTTGACATGATATTTATATTTAAAATAATCTTTATGAAATACATTACAAGCAGATTTCCCCTTATCTCATTTTTTTTTGGATTCTATTTGTAATTCTGTTATAAGTGAGATTTTATTAAGTATAAGTTGTAATATATAAAAGTATATAAAAAGCTAGGATAAGATCACCGGTTAAAAGAATGTTCAATGGGTCTAGTTAAGTTTTATATCCTTAGAGCATTCAGAATATGTTTCTTATATATTTGGAATAGTGTTTCTTATATTATATGAAGTAATTGTTAGTGTAAGAGAGAGAACATGTTACTTTTCATTTATATGTTTCGTCAAACATTGTTTGTCCTTATAATTTTTTAATATATTAAAAAAATTGTTGTGAGTGAAGAATAGATAAAAAAGTAATGATAAATATATTAAAAATAAAAAAATAAGTATTGATTTTTAATGTTATTTATATAGTTACGAATAAAAAAACTGATGTAAACAATCAAGTTATATAGGCCGAAGCTTTGAGGATGCCAGACAATCAAGTTAGTATTAGTATATTAGAGGATGTCATGTATGGGAGAATGTTGATGAAACCATGATGTCTAACTGTCTCAGCGATTATGGAAGTATGTTTGACGTGCGGTTGAAGAGTAATTGAGCCTAAAAACGAGTAATCATACTAATGGACTTACAAACGAATTGAGATTCACATTTAAACTAATATACTTTACGTATTGTCTAGGTTTGATTGTAGTCTATGTTTTAGTCACACAAAAACCGCAGATCACGTCCTTATTTCATGCCTCTTTGTTGCTGTCATCTGGTAACAAATTTTCAAATGGTGTGGTGGGTCTTGGTTGAGATCGCTATCTGTCCGCGAGTTCTCCTTGATCTTCATGCTTCATCAATTGGGGCAAAGCCGAAGAAGGTTTTGCATTACATCACTATGGCAACGTGGTTGTCCATTTGGTTGGCTAGGAATGGATTCATATCCAATGGTTGTTAGGTGGACCCATCACGAGTGGTAGAGGATATAAAAGTGATCTCGTACTAGTGGATAAAAAATAAAGCTCGTTTAGTGAATGTCAGTTGATAATTATGGTGTAATTTCGATTTCTATAATATGTCGATGTAACTCTTCCGTTCTAGCAACTTGCTAGTGCATTTTAATTAAGTTTTCCCGCTTGCCCTTAAAAACACATAGTATAATAACAAGTTTAGGCTCTTATTATCATATTAGTGTTAATTAATTTTTTAATTAGGTAACACAAAACGGGCTTGTTATATATAACCAAATGAAACATCTATGTACTTAATACATGAGGCTGTAATGTGATTGGTCAAAATGTTTAGGGAATGGGTATAATCGAATGTAGAGTTAAGAGATGTAGGGTATATAATAGATGTCGTGTCTAAGATACAATCAGACCATGAGTAATGGTTGATGCCCATTAACGGGTATTTTCTGTTATATTAGCGTAAAGTCATAATTATTATTTTTATTAAAAACATAAATAATGATTGATGCCTCTATAACGCCGTTTTATCAATATGGATTTGGTGATTTGTGACGTTATAACAATAACATCCCTTTAAATATAACGCCCCACCGTAATAATGCTGAGGACATTATGTATGAGTTTAACGCCCCAATACACATGGTCTTAATGATTTGTATGCATTGTATGTGAATAAGCGAACTCAATGATACAGTAATCATTTACATGACTGGCCAGAGAATACAAAATTAATAAATGTGATTTTATTTAGTATGAAACAAAGTTATTGAAATCATGATCCTCATGGTAGTATTTATACGAATACAATCTTTCTAGTCAAAACCTTTATAGTAAAATGTTCTAGTTGTGATCTAATCTTCTAATTTATTTATCTAATCTTCTAATTCCTAATAGGAAATGAAAACAATCCTCCATAGAAACTATTTATTTTATCCACATGGTATTAAATTTCATGAGTTTGATAGTAAACACGTTCGAACACATTGAGCCTTGAGCTCAATTAAATGTCAAAATTATGGTTTCACACATTTTCCAAGAGGTTGACTTGATAAGTTATAGATCATCCACATTTTCTAGATATTGTGGATTTAGTGATCACTATTGTAAGTTATCTTATTCTTTAATCCTTTAATTTTAGTTTTTTTTCTTTAATCCTTAATTAATGAATAAGGTAATGATCACCGTTGTATATTTATTTTCTTTGTAATTTGTTTTTTGTGCTAGTTAGCTTGTGAAATGAATTTGTCTTAAAAAAGTATTTAAATCACTTAAGGGTGATCATATCATCATTTTGTTAATTAAGCATGTAACTTTGTGTTTCTAGGCTATGACATCTTAAAAGTGAAGCTTGTACATCACTCGTTTTTTTCAATTTTGAACCTAATACTATCATAAAAAATCCATTTTGTGTGAAAAACCCATCTGACCCAACTTAATTTTTTATTTATTTATTACAAGAAATACTTGAATACAAGACCTAGTTTATTTGTAGTTATAGTCATACAATCTCTAAACCTACTTCTAATCTAACAAATATTTGTTATCAAACAAATCCCAAGTTCCAACCACTTACAAATACAAATCTTAGTTTTCTTCAAACAACAAATTCATACACACACTCTCTAAACTATATTCTTATATCTACGGCACTTGCTCACATTAAAATTTAAGCCCTCAACCTATTGCGAAAAATAACATACAACACACTTTTATACAATCATGTCAAATGCGATGCAATAAGAAACATCTTTGTTACACATAAATAATAATGTTAGAATATAAGCCATTTAGTCGTAAATTACATTAAAGCTCAAGTTAGTAGTTTTACATTAAAAGATGATTTTAAGTCTAAATCATTAAAATGTAACATTTTAATGGTTACCTCTTCATAGTTAAATCTTAACAATTAAAATGACTACCAAATAACCTCTTACGCTCACATACATGAACACAATACTCATACTCGTATATACGCACAACATGGCTTATTATCATTATATAAAATCAACTCCACTAAATTATATATA
>BJCM01094069.1:0-21142 GCA_018326385.1 Flaveria bidentis | reverse complement strand
GACTTCAGCTGATGTCTTCAGCTGTTGTCTTCAGCTGTTGACATCAGCTGTTGTCTTCAGCTGTTGACTTCAGCTGTTGACTTCAGCTGATGTCTTCGGCTGATGTTTTCAGCCGTTGTCTTCAGCTGTTGTAGACATCTTCGGTTGTCATGATGTCTGTGGGACTTAATGGTTTTTCTGATCTGGCTCATTGGTTCTTTTGGTCCAACAGGTAAGTTGGATCCGAGATACATAGGGCCTTTCTGAATCATTGCTAGAATAGGAGAGGTGGCCTATAGATTGGAGTTACCAGATGAGTTAAGTGGAATTCATCCGACATTCCATGTATCTCATCTGAGGAAATGTTTGGCAGACGAAGACATGGTTGTACCACCGGAAGATATCGAGGTAGATGAACGGCTCAATTATGTGGAGCAACCAGTGGCGATCATTGACCATAAAGAGAAGAGGTTAAGGAATAAAGTGGTTCCTCTTGTGCATGTACAGTGGAGGCACAGGAAAGGATCTGAGTCTACGTGGGAGACAGAGGAAGAGATGAGACAACATTACCCAAAATTGTTTGAGGAATAACAGGTTTTGGGCACGAAACCTAAATAAGGGGGTGGACTTGTAACACCCGGTTATTTATAAAAGACAAAAAAGGAAGAATAAAGTGAACAAAAAGAAAGAAAAGATAATTTACCCAAGTTAAGGGGTAAAAACTGTCAAAATGGAAAAAAGGTTTGACAAAGTGCGTGTAAAAGGTGATGGCCGCCCATCACTCTCTCTACACCCACAAAATTCGGATTTTAGAGAGAGAGAAGCGAAAAGAGCAAAAAGCTCTCGGGTTTTGAAGAAGAACAAGTGCAAAAGTCAAATGCAAGGTAAGAATTCATGTATTTAAGATGTTCTTGACTGGTTTCATCATCGATTGTGTGCTTATGTATGTTATGTGTGTTCGGTTGTGTGTTTTTAGTGGGTTTCTAGGTGAGAACTTGTAGCAATCGGGCTTTGAAGGAAGTCTTACCTTAAGAGGCTGCTAAGGTGAGTTCTAGAACCCCTCTTTTACTTGTTTTAACTATTTTGGGGCTGGAAATGTATGAACATACATTTTTATAAACTAGGGTTTGATACCCGTATGTATGAATGTGTGTATGTTGCGGGTATGGTTTGATTTTGGACTATGTTCATGTTTAATGATGTTACGGTTGTGTTTCTATGGCTTAGAATGTAAGATTTAAGCTTAGAACATGATTGATGGTGTTTAGGGACCGAATTATGATGTTAAGTGTGCCTTAGGCTGCTCATACGCCCAAACAGTAGCTCATACGCCAAAGTTTTAGAATAACTGCTTAAGTGTCACAAATGCGGATGAGCATTGACAAATGCGGATGAGCATTGACAAATTCGGATGAGCCTTGACAAATGCGGATGAGTAAAAGTCAATGCGGATGAGTAAAAGTCAATGCGGATGAGTAAAAGTTAATGCGGATGAGTAAGGAAATGCGGATGAGTAAGGAAATGTGGTTGAGTAAAAAGGAAATGTGGATGAACAAATGTTAATGCGGATGAACAAATGCGGATGAACAAATGTTAATGCGGATGAACAAATGCGGATGAACAAATGTTAATGCGGATGAGCAAAGGTTAATGCGGATGAACAAATGCGGATGAACAAAAAGAAATGCGTATGAACACTTAGAATATTTTCTTACTTTTTGGGGAAAAAGTGAAATGTAGGCTTTGACTTGGGAGGTTCCCGGGGGTTCAAGTAAGCTGACTTTTAAGGTCATAGATGATGTGATGGGCATTGTATGACGATGTTAGGATGTATGATTGATACTTATGCATGATGGTATGTATGATGTATGTTATGTACGTATGATGTCGTGTATGATGATGTTGACTGTGTATGTTGATGTTCCTTGCATTGTATGTTTATTTTCCCAGGGCTTTATGTTGAATGTTAATGAATGAAATGAAAGTATTATTTAATGTAAAGTAGAAGATAATGAAAAGAGGAACATAATGAAAGAATGCATGCATTAATGAATGAAGGGAAGTAAAGTAAGTCTTGCAAGCCTTGTATGTGGAAACACGCCCAATAAAGGGTGTTAGTTCAACGGTGTGCAGGTTAGCTACCCTAGAAGGATGCACACCGGGGTCCGTCTTTTTGACCGACCATTTGTATAGAAACTTTGTCGCTTACCCTAGATATTGTGGTCAAGTTGTTGTATGCCATGACGGGGGTCTATAATATACCTCGGCCCAATATTCGTTTTATGCATGACGGTGGGTATGGCACATGACAATGGTACACCTGAATTTACCCTAGGTACTGTGGCCAGGGTGTTGTGCGCCATGAAGGGGGGTCTATGATAGACCTCGGCCCAGTACCCGCTTTATGCATGACGGTGAGGTAAAGTTCATGGTTTTGGATGGAATGTAAAGAAGTAAAGATGAATGTATGAATGAAAGTAAGAAAGCATGAACGAATGAAAGTTAATGAATGAATGATGAAGATAATAATGATATTATCTATCTGTATGTATGATGTGTGATCACATGCAAAACTAAAGAACGGATTTAATGAAAGTATAGTATGTTTTACTTAAAACTAGAACTCATTCAGCAACGTTGACTTTTTATACATTTTCCAGTTGGCATGTAAAGTTGTTGAGGATGGCAAGGGGTGGCTACTTGGCTCTTTTGGATGGAATTCTTTTGTTTAATGTTTTTGCATTGTAATGCGAACAAATCATGTGAAGTCGGCTGGATCGGTAAACATCCGAGTGTGTTCTTGACGGAAGGATAAACAACAGCAAAAACCAAGAGACAATCAATAATACAAACTATAATTTAATGGTTTCATTAATAAAACCTAATGATTACAAGCTCGTTACAACATAAGAATCAAGACTCTTGGCAAGGGGAGATCAAGCATGATCTCCCCTCTCAACCGACAGCCCTAGGCTTCGGGCAGACTCCCTCTCAAATCCTTAACTCTCTACACATTGAAATTGGTATATATAGGCCTCAGCCCATATTAGATGCGACTGGGCCCATTCGTGCGATTGGACCATCCGTATGGTTCAATCGTACGACTGGACCATGCGTATGGTTCAATCGCACGATTGGACCATACTTATGGTTCAGTCTTACGAATGTCCCAATCGCATCTCTCAGTCACACGACTGGTCCATTAGCATGGCCCAGTCGTATGACTGAGTCTCATTCGCATATGCTCCTGCGAATAACCCAGTTTCATGTGTTTACAACATATCATGTGTATTACATTAAGCTTAGACTATTCGACAAGCGACGGACACACTATATATGACAATATATGCCCCGAAAAATTCCCCCTTGGACGTTGCTTGCGAATAGTAGATAACACCTCTTACAATCTTCAGTCAATATTTGCTCTGGTTTCCAATAGAATCAAACGAACAACCCTATTAGCCAACGTTGTCGATCCGTCAGGTTGCTACAGTATCCCTGAAAATGAATTTACTCACAATAGCTTTCGTTTATATTGTAGAACACCATCATAGCAGCAAGATTCCCCATATGACTGATTTTTCAAGAAAATGACATGAACAGTTTTATATTGCTTCAATCTTCACATAGGCTAACTTGATTAACATTAACACCTACAGAAATTCCCCCTCACATTCAGCATATCCCAATATATAAACGTTGTGCTCTCTTGGAATCTTCATACGGTGTATTGGGCAAAAGGTAGAAGGTTCCAATCCACAGCTGACAATCTCAACCAAATCAGCGTGCACTCAGATTCATCATCGGAAACCGGCTCACATCATCACTTTCTGATTGTGTCTTAAATTTCTCTATACATGAATTCCCCCTAAGAATGGGAATCCTTGTTGTGCGGATAGATATAACTTGATTGGCCCATAAATAGTCAAATGCTCCTGACTACCCCACAAAATCAGCACCGACCGCTAACATCTTCTCTTCTCTCTTTCGTGTTCTAATTACAATCACCTATTCTGGAAGTCTGACGAATAATGGGGTATACATAGAACTTATTTGAAAAAAGAACCTTAGGGTGAATATGCTTTGCTCATCCTCAAATCTGTGCAAGAAGCAGTTCCAGGCTTATTTTTTTTAGTCTGAAACAAATGCGGATGAGTCAATGCGGATGGCTCATTCGTGCGATTGAACATACGACTGGTCCAGTCGCACGATTGAACATACGACTGGTTCAGTTGCACGAATGGTCCATTAGCATGGTCTAGCCATACGAATGGTCCATTCGCATGGCCCAGTCGCATGAATGGGTCTGCACGTAGATTTTTATATCTGCAACCGCCAGGGCTGCCCAAAACCCTAATCTGACGAATTTTACATGAACCGAAACAAAATAGGCATCATCAGATTTGAAAGAAGGGTGATCAGAATGTGGTTTCGAGTTCAATTTTAACATAGAAACACCACAAGTAACAAGATCTGAGTAAAACATGAAGAACACAAAGTGGGTTTAACGTTAATATCTAAAATTAGATCTAGAAATCAAGAGCTTGGGTTGCTAGAATGATTGTTAGATCATTCCAGCAGTAACCGGCTCTAATACCAATTGTAAAGTCGGCTGGATTGGTAAACATCCAAGCGTGTTCTTGACGGAAGGATAAACAACAGCAAAAACCAAGAGACAATCAATAATACGAACTATAATTTAAGAATCAAGACTCTTGGCAAGGGGAGATCGAGAATGATCTCCCCTCTCAACCGGCAGCCCTAGACTCCGGGCATACTCCCTCTCAAATCCTTAACTCTCTACACATTGAAACTAGTATATATAGGACTCGGCCCATATTAGATGTGACTGGGCCCATTCGTGCGATTAGACCATCTGTATGGTTCAATCGTACGACTGGACCATGCGTATGGTTCAATCGTACGACCGGACCATACTTATGGTTCAGTCTTACGAATGTCCCAATCGCATCTGTCAGTCGCACGGCTGGTCCATTAGCATGGCTCAGTCGTACGACTGAGTCTCATTCGCATATGCTCCTGTGAATGACCCAGTTTTATGTGTTTACAACATATAAGGTGTATTACATTAAGCCTAGACTATTCGACAAGCGACGGACACACTATATATGACAATATATGCTCCAACTAATGAATTTGTGTAACGAATATTGTATTATTTTGCAAATGCATTTATAATGAAATGAAAAGTTATTTTAATGTTGCGCTGTGATGTTTTATGAAAGTTAAATGTAATTATATGTTTTAAGTGTGATGATCGACCATCTGTAAACATCCCGGGAACAGGGCCTTACATGATGGTGTGTGGGGGTTTTCCGGCAGCATCACCGGTGGTCGACTGTGAGCAAATGCAAGAGGTGGAGAGGATAAAAGATTTAACTGTTGTTCTCTCCTAATTTATTAGGTTTAGGGTTTGTATTGACTAGTTGGGTTTTTGGGTGTATGTATTGGGGTAATTCTTTTTTGAAAAAATATGTTGGCTCATTAAAAAAATCAAAGAAATTGGGCTAACAATTTTATGATTTTTAACAATTAGGCTAGTTACAAGATTAATAACAAATGAGGTGTGGTCTAATAATAAACAATCAAATAAAATTGACTAGTTGAGATTAATTGAGTTCAAACAGATAAATAAATATTCAATGATTTTAAAGGATTTAAAAAAATAAGCTGACCCCAGTTGCTAAGATTGTATAGCGTGACATTTAAAAATAATATTTTTCTTGGGGGAGAATTATTTTACAATTTTTGGGAAAAATATTTTGAGGCGTTTAATTGTTCAAAATTTTAAAATAATGTCATCTTGAGAAGACTTTAAATCAGATAATTTTACAATGGCAGAAAGCCGATTTGACTCTTTTGCGGTAATGAAGAAAGAAAAATTATTAGATATGATAGATCGATTCTTAAAGGTGACAAATAATCTAAAGAAGAATGTTTCGGATGTCACTAATCATGAACATATTCAAAAGCTTCTAGACTCTCTTCCGTCTGCATGGAATCATCAAGTTAAAATGCTAAAGCAAGAAAGAGGTTATGTCGACACGCAACTTATGGATATGATCAACAGACTAAAATCTCTCGAGTTGGATATCCAAAGAAACGAATTTTAGCAAGTCGTGTTCCCACATCAAACCCATGTACTTAATACTAATTTTGTTTCTTTCGTAACAAGCATTCTTGATTATAAAATAGAGATGATTCTAAAGATGAAGTTATTGAGAACTTAGTTGAATTTAAATTCTAAATTCAGAGAAACTGTTGAAGAGAACTATGAAACTTTGAGAGTCGAAAATGACAGTAAATAAGAGTTTGTGAGAACCGATGATGATAAGGCTGGAAAAGCTGATAAAAGAGAGAAAGAATCTGAGGCTGACGAGATGTTGAAGGTCAAAGAAGAGGAACAACAAAAAATCACAAGGGTTTGCAACTGTGAGAAGAGCTTAGCTGCAGAACGAACAATCATAGATCTTCCTTATGAGACTGTTCAGGATATATGTTCTTCTTCTTGCAATCCGATTATTGGGGATTTATAAGGCAAACATATTGTTACTAGAAAATGAAAAAGAATTAAAAATAATCAATCAAGGATTAGATAAAAATGAAATTTCTTTTTCAAGAAAACTTAAAGAAGCATTGGCTGAAAATAATCTTTTAAGAAAAACCATTTTGGATCGTAACGTTGAAATTAATATTCTGAGAGAAAGGGCAATTTTAGCTCAATTTGAAACAACACAACTTCAAACGAAGCTTGATAAATGGACACTTTCACACATGAAAAAGTGTAACATCCGGTTATCTTAAAAGTCAAAGAAAAAAAGAATAAAGTGAAGGAAAAAGAAAGAAAAGATATATATTACCCAAGTTAAGGGGTAAAAAGTGTATAAAGGATAAAAATCTTTAAAAGTTGGTGAATAAAGCAGCATGGCCGCCCATGTTGCCTATTCACATCAACACTCTCGGGTTTTTAAAGAGAGAGAGAGAGAGAGAGAGAGAGAAAGGAGGATGAACTTAGATATTTTGAAGAGGAAAAGGGCAGAAAATCGAATTCAAGGTAATAATTCATAGTTTTTGAGTGTTCTTATGTGCTTACGTATGTTTATGTGTGTTCGGGTATGTCTTTGGTGGGTTTCTAGGCGGTTTAACTCAATTGCAAATGGGTTTTTGAAGAAGTCATACCTAAGAGACTGCCAATGTGAGTTCTAGAATCCCCTTTTTACTTGTTTTTAACTGCTTTGGGGCTGGAAATGCATGTATAAATGTTTTTATAAAGTTGGGTTTTATACCCGTATGTGTGTATGTGTGTATGTTACGGGTGGGGATTGATTTTTGGGCTATGTATGTGTATGATGATGTTATTTGTTAGGATCATGTACTGGGAACGGGGCCTTACAAGTTGGTATCTGATCCAATGTTTATGTGAAATGGGTAATTTTTCAAAAGTACCTTAACTTAAACTGAAAATGGGACAAGAAGGGAAGGGATGCGAATCTGAGTAGTTGCGTGCCATCAGGTATTTCCTTAATGTTAACCGGTATTATGTGCGCATGTTATGTGGTTTATGTGCTTTTTGTAGATTTGGATATTGATGTAGTCAGGATAGGTAATGTATAGGGTATGAAGAGTAAAGTAAGTGGCTAATCAAAACTAGCCACTGTAATTAGGGAGTTACTATACTTAACATAAACCGATCTATTCCCTTGAATGACCGTGTTGGTGTTTGAATATTATAGTGTGTTTAGAGGATGGCCGGTGGTAGATCATCGAAGGCTTCACGTGGGGGATGTCATGGTGGATGTGGTGCTGCAGCACGGGCTAAAAAAGGAGTGCCTAGGGCAGAAAAGGTGGTTCATGAAGAACCTGAGACCCCTCACCCAAAGGGCAGAGATAAGAGTGCTAACTTAAGAGCCTCAGTGAAGGAGGCTGTTGTGGAAAAGGTGCATGAGGTCATGCAGACGATCTTATGGTCTATGGTGACTGAAGTGATGAAGGTTGTAAGAGAAGGAGAAAGAAGGGAGAGGAATAGGTCCTCGGGAGGATGGGAGCGACCAAAGACTGAGACGGTTCTCTCCGATGATGAGGAGGAGGAAGAAGAGCCTGTGCAGGAGGCAGCACAAGGTTGCAACTACGGGGCATTTCAAAGGTTCAAGCCCCTTACATTTTGCGGTAACGGTACTGCTGTTGCTCACCAATGGGTGAGAGAGATGGAGGTAGTACTCGACATTAGCGAGTTTCGGGAAGATCAGAAGGTAAAGTTCGCTACCCACTCATTTGTGGACTCGGCTTTGTGCTGGTGGGACAATACCGTCCAATCCGAGGGTAGTCTGGCAATTGGAAGGATGAAGTGGGTAGAGTTGAAGAGGCTAGTGATTGACGAGTTTTGTCCTCACTGTGAGATGGACAAAGTTAAGAGGGAGTTCCTATAATTGGAGGCAGGGACTATGACCAATCAACAATACACCACTAAGTTTAACGAGATGGCATGGCTGATGCCGGATCAGGTGACACCTCTATCACCAAAGATCAAGAGATACATCCAAGGGTTGTCGGCGGATATCCGTAGGCATATGATTGCTGCCTGACCGAGCACATTTAGGTCAGCAGTTGATTTGGCAGGAAGGTTGTATGATGAGCGAGATGTGGTGGTGGCTGAAGTCAGTAAAAAGGGTGGTGGTGACCGAAACTAGAATAAGAAGCAGTTTGGACGTGGCGGGCCGCTCCAAACAATAAGGTGGAAAAGGTGGGTGACCGGCGTATGGTCACATCTGGTGCAGGGTTGAAGAGGTGTGGTAAATGCGGGAAGGAGCATTCGGGAGAATGCAATTGGGGATCAAACATCTACTTCAAGTGTGGGAAGACTGGTCATATGGCGAGAGATTGTAGGGTTATAAGGTGTTACAACTATAGGGAAAATGGCCATCTGAGCAGGGATTGCAAGAAGCCAAAGGCTGAAGGTTCGGGAGCGAAGAAGGCTGAAGGTGAAGGGTAAAGGGCGAGTGCCAGAGCGTTCACGATGACACAGGAGGAGGCTAGGACGGACCCCGATGTTGTGTCAGATACGTTTCTAGTAAACCAAACTTTAGCCTTTGTTTTATTTGATTCTAGTACTAGTAAAAGTTTTATTTCTGCTGCTTTTTGTGCTAAGTTGTTTGTTAGTAGTAGGAGTATAGATACGCCCTTTGATGTAGAAACTACCATAGGTAAGTCTACCAGATTTCTGAAATGATAGAGGGTTGTGACGTAGAATTAGAAGGTCACAAGTTTCTTGTTAGACCATTTGGGATGACCTTAGGTGGATTTGACGTAGTCCTTGGGATGGATTGGTTAGCGGACTACGAGGCAAACATTATGTGTCGCAAGAAGATGATTCGATTGACATCGCCTAACGGAATTTTGGTGACGGTATACGGTGATCGAGTCACGATGATTCCAAAAGTGATTTCGATGGCGGTGGCAGGAAAGTGTATGAGGCATGGATGTAGTGCCTACTTGGCCTATGTGAAGGATATGGATACATCAACACCACAACTGACTGATGTACCGATGGTGTGTGATTTTCCAGACGTGTTTCCCGAAGACTTACCAGGAGTGCCACCTGAACGTGAGATCGAGTTTCAGATTGATTTGATACCGGGTGCCCAACCTGTTGCCAAGGCATCGTATCAGTTAGCTCTGACTGAGATGAAGGAGTTGATGGAGCAATTGCATGAGCTGCTTGACAAGGGGTTCATCAGACCAAGTATCTCCCCTTGGGGTGCTCCTGTCTTATTCGTTAAGAAGAAAGATGGTAGTACGAGAATGTGTATAGACTACCGTGAATTGAATAAGCTGATGGTAAAGAATCGATATCCATTGTCAAGGATCGATGACCTGTTTGATCAGCTCCAAGGTTCCAGTTGGTTCTCGAGGATAGATCTTCGATCTGGCTACCATCAGCTGAGGGTTAAGGAGCAAGATATTCTTAAAACAGCATTCCGCACACGTTATGAACACTACGAGTTTCTCGATATGTCTTTTGGTTTGACTAATGTGTCAGCTACTTTTATGGACTAGATGAATTGAGTGTGTCAGCCGATGCTAGATAAATCAATGATTGTGTTTATTGATGATATCTTGATTTATTCCAAGAGTGAGGAGGAGCATGTCGGTCACATTCGAGGGGTATTGGAGACGTTGAGAAGGGAGAAGTTGTATGCTAAATTCTCCAAGTGCGCGTTCTGGTTGCCTAAGGTTCAGTTCTTGTGTAACGTGGTGAATCCTGACGGAATTATGATGGACTTAGCAAAGGTGGAGGCGGTGATGCAATGGAAGTCTCCAAAGACGTCATCCGAGATTCATAGTTTCTTGGGTTTGGCGGGCTACTACAGAAGGTTTGTTCAAGACTTCTCTAAGATCGCCTCTCCATTAACCAAGTTGACCTGTAAGGATGTAAAGTTTGTATGGGCTCAAGCTCAAGAGAAAGAATTTGAGGAGTTGAAGGCGAGGTTGACTCAAGCTCCAGTTCTGTCATTACCCGATGGAAGCAAAGATTTGGTAGTTTACTCCAATGTTTCCTACTCTGGGTAGGGATGTGTCTTGATGCAGCGAGGAAAAGTTATAGCCTACGCATCCCGACAGTTGAAAGTTCATGACGTTAATTATCCCACACATGACTTGGAGCTAGCAGTCATGGTCTTTGTGTTAAAGATATGGAGGCACTACTTATATGGGACGAAGTGCACCATATTCACTGACCACAAGAGCTTGAAGTACTTCTTCGAGTAGAAGGATTTGAACATGAGGCAGAGGAGATGGCTAGAGCTCATAAAAGATTATGATTGCGAGAACCATTACCATCCGGACAAAGCCAACGTGATGGCGGATGTCCTTAGCTGAAAGGAATGACCCGAGTCTATTCGGGTGAAGGCTTATTAGTTGGTTATGACCTCTGATATGATAAAGCAGGTCAAGGAGTTTCAAGATGAGGCATTGAAAGAAGATCATTTTAACTCTGAAAAAATGATAGGCCTGGTTGCGGAATAGGGTGAAAACACACTCGATGTTAGGACCTGATTCGGGTGGATGTGGATTCCTCGTTTTGGGGATCTACATTTGAAGATTATGGATAAAACTCATAAGACTCGATATTCTCTTCATCCTGGTGCTACAAACATGTACCAAGACATGAAGAAAGATTATTGGTGGCTGGGAATGAAGCGTGATGTTGCGGAGTATGTGAGTAAGTGCCTTACTTGTTTACAAGTAAAGGCAGAGCATCAGAAGCCGTATGGGAAGATCCAACCTTTAGATATACCGAAATGGAAATGGGAGCATATCACCATGGACTTTATTACAAAGTTACCACGTACTGAGCGAGGTTATAATGCAATATGGGTGATAATTGATCGTTTGACGAAGAGTGTTCACTTCCTACCGATTCGCGAGAAATATTCATCTGATAGGTTGGCGGATATTTTCATTAAAGAGATCGTAACTCGTCATGGTGTGCCGGTGTCTATTGTTTCTGATCTTGACACCCGGTTTACATCTAAATTTTGAAAGAAATTCCACAATGCTATGGGGACGAGGTTACATATTAGCACGGCTTATCATCCTCAGACAGATGGTCAGTCGGACAGGATGATTCAAATGCTGGAAAATATGCTTCGGGCATGCGTCATTGATTTCGGAGGAAGTTGGGATGACCACTTACCATTAGTTGAGTTCTCATATAACAATAGCTATCATGTCAGTATTGTTATGCCCCTATATGAGTTGCTATACGATAGGAGATGCAGAACACTCATGTGTTAGGGTAATATTGGTCATAAAGAGTTAGGGAGCGTCAAAGTGGTCGAGGCTACGACTGAGAAGCTGGAAAGGATCAAGGCCTTTATGAAGGTAGCTAAAGATAGGGAAAAGTCGTATACTGATAAGAGATGTAGACTGATTGAGTTCTAGGTGGGTGATAGAGTCATGTTGAAGGTCTCACCTTGGAAAGGTATCATTCGGTTCCGAAAGCGGGGCAAGTTAAGCCCAAGGTACATAGGGCCTTTCCGAATCATTGCTCGAATAGGAGATGTGGCCTATAGATTGGAGTTACTAGATGAGTTAAGAGGAATTCCCCCGACATTCCACATATGTCATTTGAGAAAGTGTTTAGCGGCGAGAGTATGTTTGTGCCACTAGAGGATATCGAGGTAGATAAAAGGCTCAATTATGTGGAGCAACCCGTGGCAATCATTGATCGTAAGGAGAAGAGGTTAAAGAATAAAGTGGTTCCTCTTATGCGTGTACAGTGGAAATATAGGAAGGGATCTGAGTCCATGAGGGACACAGAGGAGGAAATAAGACAACATTACCCACGATTATTTAAGGAATAATAGGTTTTAGGGATGAAACCTATATTAGTGGGGTGGACTTGTAACACCCTGTTATTTTAAAAGTCAGAGAAAGAAAGAATAAAGTGAAAGAAAAAAAAAGAAAAGATATATTACTCAAGTTAAGGGGTAAAAAGTGTAAAAAGGATAAAAATCTTTAAAAGTTGGTGAATAAAGGAACATGACCGCCCATGTTGCCTATTCACATCAACACTCTCGGGTTTCGGAAGAGAGAGAGAGAAAGGAGGTTGAAATCGAATATTTTGAAGAAGAACAAGGGCAGAAGATGGAATTCAAGGTAAGAATTCATAGTTTTTAAGTGTTCTTAACCAGTTTTATCCTTGGGTGTGTGCTTATGTATGTTTATGTGTGTTTGGCTATGTCTTTGGTGAGTTTCTAGTCGGTTGAACTCAATTGCAAATGGGTTTTGAAGAAGTCATTCCTAAGAGGCTGCAAAGGTGAGTTCTATAATCCCCTTTTTACTTGTTTTTAATTGCTTTGGGGCTGGAAATGCATGTACAAACGTTTTTATAAAGTTGGGTTTTTTACCCGTATGTGTGTATGTGTGTATGTTATGGGTGGGGTTTGATTTTTGGGCTATGTATGTGTATGATGATGTTATTGTTGTATTTCTAAGGCTTAGAAATATGATTTAAGCTTAGAACATGATAGGTGATGTTTAGGTACTAATTTATGATGTTAAGTGTGAATTAGAATGCTCATGCGCTTAAACAGTGGCCCATGCGCCCAACAAAAATAACTGCCTAAGTATTCCCATGCGCCCAAAACCTCATGCGCCCGAATAGTACTCATGCGCCTAGAAATAGGCTGAAATCTTCTATATATTCATACGCCCAGGATTCCCATGCGCCTGCATAGTGCCCATGTCCCTAGAATTACCCAGAATAGACTAAGTGTTGCCCATGCGCCCCAATAGTGCCAATGCGCCTGAAAGTTGCCCATGTGCCTAAGTGTTCCCCATGCGCCTGAAAGGCCATGTGCCTGCATAGTGCGCATGAGCCAAAAGACTTAGAAATGTTTTCTGATTTTGGAGAAAATTATAAAAGTAGGCTTTAACTTGGGAGGTTCCCAGGGGCTATATAAGTTGACTTTTTGAGGTCATAGATGATGTGATGTATGATTGATGCCTATGCATGATGATGTGTGATTGATGATGTTTGATAATTATGTACTATCGTATGATTGTATGATTGTGTGTTATGTTCCTTATTATGTATGATGATGTGACTTTACGTGGTGTGATGTTTATGATAAACGTAAAGTATTATCTTCACAAAGTGAAAGATTTAAGATAATGAAAGTGGAACATAATGAACAAATGAAAAGACTTGCAAGCAAATGAAAGGAGGTTCACAACTAAATAAGAGTTATGAGCTCAACTGTGTGTTTACAGCGTGTGATCTTGGCTAACCATTAAGGGTTCACGCACAGGGGGAGTCAGTCTATGTGACTACTCTATACGTGCGATAAGTGCGATATGTGCGATATGGGGTCCTTGTTGCTTAACCCTAGATGATATAGCTTTGTGCTCAAGAGGGGGGTTAAGTACAGGATCAAGATAGAAGTGAAAGATAATAAATGTACGAAAAGTGCGATAAGTACGAAATGTGCGAAACGTGCGAAATGTACAAAACGAATGATGATGAAGATAATAATTATTACCTTGATGTACGTATGATGTGTGATCACGTGCGATAGTAAAGAAAATGTTTTAACGAATGAAAGGTTATATAAGGTTTTTGTAAAACTAGAACTCACCCAGCATCGCTGACTTTTTATGCATTTTCCAATTGGCAGGTGATAGTTGCTGAGGATAGCACGGGGCGGCTACTTGGCTTGTTTTGGATAGCATTCCCTTGTATAATGTTTTTGCATTGTAATTTGAACAAACAATGTTTTGTAACGAATGTTGTATTAATTTGCAAAAGCATTTATTAATGAAATGAAATGTTGTTTTTAATGTTTCCGCTGCAATATTTTATTTAAGTTAATGTAAATATATGTTTTATGGGCGATGAATGGCCAGCTGTAAGCATCCCAGTAACGGGGCCTTACAAAAAGGATGAGCTTATTGTTAAACAACAAGGGGCACGGGTAAAACATGGGATTGGATATAAATCAGATTTTGAAATTGTATTTAATTCAGTTCCACCTCCTTCTACTTTATGTTATTCACGAATCCCCAGACCACATCCTAAAAATGATTTGTTTGAACAACCTACTAATAGTCTGCTTGCAGGTTTAAGCGGTGTCAATCTTAATGAGGTGCGAGATGAATATGATTCTACAACTGGTATGGGATACAATAAACCAAATGCTGACAGTCAATCTAACGATTATTGAGTCCTGGTTGTTTGTAATTCTACATCTACTATTTCTTCTAACTTTTTTGATAAGTTCAAAGCAGGTGAAATTCCTATTTGAGCCTGTCAAGGTTGTGAAAGAAGATATAAATCAGGAATCACCTAATCATGAAGTTCCAAATACACCAACATATCCTACTCCTATCAATCAAGATCCATTGGAAGCAGATCTGTGTATACGAGACTGGTCAAGCACAGATGATGAATCAAACATAGAGGACCGTGTCAGTTCATCAAAGATCAAGATATCACCTGAAATTGTCAAGTCTCAAACGCTTCAAAATGCTGAATCAAGACCATTACGGATCTCTTCTCCAACTGCAAAACAACCCAGTCAAACCATGAAGATCTCATTCCCTGTTCAGCACGGGAAACTTCAGAACAAACAAGAGTCTGCAACAATCTCAAAGCAATCTCCAATTCTAAATGCTTCACATGGGTCAGTCAAGCATTAAAAGCCTTTCAAGGCTTGTTTTAAGTGTGGAAAAGAAGGTCATGTGGTAAAGAAATGTCCTCAAAGACTTGCTTCGAATGGTAAAGGCAAACCACATTGCTTCTCCGGATGTAAGAGTACAAACAATGTTCCAGACGGTAAAGGCAACACAGGTTGCTTCTCTGGTTCAAGAGGTAAAAATCACACATCTTTGAATGGTTGGATGAAAAACTCTCTATCCAAACCTTTTCATGTGAAGACGGTTTGTCATGATTCAAAGTTGAAAATGACCAAAGGTTCAAACTCAAACTCTTTTCCTTCCGGTCTTAAAGAGAAAATGATTTCCAAATTTAATTTATTCAAATCCAAATTAATTAAACTAAAACAAATTTGGCAACTTAAAAAGAAGGATACATATATCCACGATTGTTTAAATGGTTGTGTGCAAAAGAAGGTTTCTTGTATTGATGAAAAAGGAACTTCCAGGACTACGATGGCCTAGGTTCCCCTTTCAAACTAATATGTTAATGAGTGCAGGAATAATTCAGGAGACTATTAGTAATTCGGTTTACTGGTAAAGATTGTTTCTAATTCAAATTTGAGGCGGAACAAATAGGTTAAGGTTACGGTATATTATTCACAATCTGGATTTTTATCTACACAAAAACCGTTCTCACTTCACAATCACTGCATATTCTTTGATAATTCATTTCTTATATTCATATCAGTGTAATTTGGAAGACCTTCTTTGGTAAATTTCTATTTTTGTACAATTTTTTTTAAATAATAATAATACATAAAAAATATATAAAAAATAAAAAATTAAAAGAAATAAAAGAAATAAAAAAACAACAAAACAAAAATAGGTTTGCAAAAATAGAAATTTAAGGGGAGAGTATAGTAAATAAAAATGAAATGAGAACTGGAAACTTGATTGAAGATGACTGAGAAATGATTGTATATCATCTAGAAATGCTTGTTTTTACATGACTAGCGTTTTTAAAATGAGAAATGATAGTAACTAATGTTGTTATCTGATTTACATCTTGTTTTTAATTACAAGTAAAAGAAAATCAAACAGATTCTTTAATGTTATGTTTAGTAGACTCAGACTAAAGAATAAAGTAGATAGCAACATAATGATTTAAATTAAAATATATGCTTAAGGATGTCTGGATTTACGTAATCATTTTGGCCTGCACGAAAACTGAGTCCCGACAAAAATTGAATTAAGAATTGATCTTTCACCCACCATGATACAAATCATATAAGCCATATCTTTGAGCTATGATTGGTATATTTATGTGTCATGTGTTTGTGATAATCTCCTCTGTTGTACGTAACTACTGACCTGGAGTGATAATCTCCTTTGTTGTATAATAGTACTGACCTGGAGCTCTCATTGGCATATGATTAATGGTCATCTCCTTTGTTATACGTGACAATAGACCTGGAGCTCTCACCATTTTGGTCTAAGTAGTTTCAAATCATCTAAACGATGAATTCATCACAGAATGCAATATTCTATTGATAATCACTTGCACACTATTGCACACGCCTTGGTCTATAAAGATCGTAACAAAATTCAAGAAATCCTGAGGTTGGGTGAGGATTTTGCCAAATGATTGTGGGGTCCTAGCATTCTAATGTATTTAATCGAACCTTAACGAATCATCTTCTGCTTGTTGAAAAAGATAGGGCATGGGTTAAGTGGACAAACATATCAGCAATCGTTATTGATCTGTTTTAGATTTCAAAATCATTAAAAGACTGTAATTAGATTTAATTATCAGTGTGATCTCATTGCTTGTCATTGATTAAATTCACCTTTGTGCTAAAGTATATTTGTAGTATGTGATCTCATGATCGACTCAGTTCTCGATTATATAAAAAAATTAATAGATAAAAAAATGATATAATAAAATTATATAATATAAAGAATTATAATAATATTTTATTTCAATTTCTTTTAGGTCTTCCATATTATGTTATTACAATTTTATCATTTTTCATGCATTTCACAGAAATTGCGCACAAACGAACACGGGTTCTCTTGATTTTCACAAATAGATAAACACGAGTTTATTTTGTTAAAATAAAATGATTTAATTAGAAATGACGACATTGTGTTTGAGAATGTGTTTCAGATTTTTGTTGTAAGTGATGGCTGATCATCAGTTGAGCAGTGTACCTGATCAGAGAACCTATTCCTCAGGTTTGCAGAAGATACCAAGCTAGGAATCTTACTCCTACATCTTCTGAAGCGCTCAAGATTAAATATTTGGAAAATTTGCTCCAATATCTTTACAAATGATGCACTCGAAAAAGGGGAGCATATAAATAGGGGAGCTTATGAGATAAATAATCTTTATCATCAGATTCAAAAAGATTCAAATTGAAGATCTTTTTACTGTTGACTTCTCGATGTTTATTTCATTTGAGGACGTTGATAATGATAGACTAAGGGGGAGTATTGTTAGTTCTATACAAGATAGTCTATATTATCAACACAGTCAAAGTCAACAAAAGTCAACGTCACGATCAAAGTCAACAAAAGTCAAACCCGACACGTTCTAGACAAAGAACCGAGACAAGACGTAGAAGATTTAAATGACTAAGAGTTTTATTATAATAAATAATTTTTTTGTGAACAAAATATATTTTACTATGTTTGAGTCATGTTTTAGTCTAGTTATATAGTCTAGGGGGTTATGTGTAGATATAGAAACTTACACTAGACTATATATAGCCTAATTGTAATTAGAATTAGGTTAATGGTTGCATGACCAATTGATTGGGGTTTCCATATTGTACAAATTATTTGCAATCAATATAGATCAAAGGGGTTTTATTGTGTTTATCATTGTTTGATCCATAATTCTTCATGTTATTTGATTCAAGTGTGTAACCTAGGCTAACAGTGACTCCTATCTATATAGACAAGAATAGTGTTATCTCTATTACATAGAATCCTGACAACACTCGTTAATATAACATGACTACAAATTCATTTTATTAGAGATAATGTTGAAATAGGAGTGATAAAACTAGTTAAAGTTAACACAAATAAACAATATGATGATCTGTTCACAAAAGCTTTTGATGAGCAGAGATTTAAGTATATCTTGTATCAACTATTGAGATGATTGACTTTGAATAGATTTTCTTAAAACTAAGCTCAAGATTAGTTTTTTTGAATATGTGTGTCTTAAGTTGTCTATATCATCACCTATATAAGCCCAGTTTATTTTGGAAGAAATTTTTCAAAATGATATTCCTTAGACTTTTGAAAATTGAAGATATATTTTCTTTGTCTTTGAAAAAACATTATGTCTTCAAATCTAATAATTACTTATAAGACATTTATTTTTGGAGAAAATTCTAATATATCTTCCAAAGCTTAAATATGTTTCTAAGTACTTATATGTTTTGAAGGATAATTTTCTTCTGAAAGAAATTAAGGCTCGGAAGATTTACTTACTTATGAATCAAACTTCTGAGATTTGATCTCTTCCGAGACCAAATATATCTCTGAAGTAAAAATACTCTAACAATTCTTCTTTCGAAGCTAATCTTTATCAAGCTAAGGAATATCTTCTGAAGTCAAATTGCTTTAGAAGTTTTTCTCAAAATTTCCGAACATAGATTACCTTCCGAAGATTTTCGACTTCTAGAAAACTACCTTTTTGGGCACATTTTTAAGAGGTGGAACCGACATCCAGATATTAAACTTTTTCCTTTTGCATTAACTCTGTCTCAAATCCAGTTTATATAAATATACCCTTAACAATTCCCCCTCTTTCACTTTCTTCTTCATTGGCAAAAGTTAAAAACCTACATTCACCCACAAACCACATTTGTTCTTATCTTTGTTCACTTTGAAGCTACTCTAAAATGGCCAACTCTGGTCTTAAAACCAACCCAATTTTTCCATGAATTACATTAGGTAACATAATAAAGTTGCTCTGTAAAAATCTATGAAAGATCAAGGTTTATTAGATGTCTGTTGTTTCTTGGATCTACCCAACTACTTCATTGTACTCACTATTGACCCTCCATTGTATGAAGATCAACTATTAGAGTTTTGGCGCACCTGCCAAGAGGTTATCTTGGATGATGAGAAGGCACTATCTGCCATAGTGTAGGGGAGGATAATTTTTATCACTCCATCCACCATCAACTCTCATCTAAGGCTGGATGATGAACAAGGAGAATTGCCCTTCCCCAAATCTTTGGTAAACAACTCATTCGGGTAGATGGGCAATGAAGGAGATTACTCTGAAACAACCTTCAAGAAAGGAAAGGTCTCCTCCCAATCGAACTCCCTCACCATGTGGTCACCTACTCTCTATACAAAAAGCATGATGGTTGGGATCAGATTCATGAGTACCTTTCTTACATTGTCCATGAAATGGTTTAAGGGGTCAAGTTCAAGTACTCTCAATTTGTTTATACAAAATCTATTTGAAAATTTTGACTCCTTAGAGTATTATATGTTCCCTAGATATGTTAAACACATTCTTAACTGTGAATTGGGCTCACAGTTAAGGGGAATAGGTAACACTCTTAAACTAGAATAGATGAAGACTAACATCCTTAAGACAATAAGAAAGTCCATTATGGGTTTCTCATGGGTAGAAACAGCCTTGGTCCCAAAAATGTTAGAGCTCATTGATTAAGATGACAACTTGGCAACACAAGCCAATGTTGAACCCACACCTTCTACATATGCACCATCCACACAACCTCAAATCACCCTCACCAACTCAAGAAGATTCAAACAAACCCCTACACAAACTACTCAGGATATGAAGGCCCCCATACACTCACCCATACAGGAAGAGTGGATACTAGAGTTCCTACTTCACTTGAGGAGTAAACCACTCATATCATTTCTTTGATCAATTCTGAGTCTCATCATGCTCAGCTTGATGAGCTCATAACACCAGCTTTATGCCTTCACTCATAGTCTTAAAACTTCTCTCATACCCCTAGGATTTTTTGATGAAAATGAGGGGAGTCTAAAACTAAAGGTGCAAAAACTGTTAAGAGCATGCACCTATGTAGTTTCAAAGGTGAGTCACCTAAAATCTTAGGTGGCTACCTTACAAAGAAGGGTTAATGACCAGCAACTTGAGATCACTGATCAAAAGGGCAAGTTAGCTGAGAGACCTATCAGGAGAACTCAACTAGACCCACAAGAACCTAAAGATATGGTGGACCTAACCCTTAGCTCCCTTGTGCAAAAGGGTGATGCTAGTAAAAAGGGGGAGAAAGTCCTACCTACAATCACAAAACCTAGAAGTTCCTCCCAGAATATAGACATGGAGGACTCACCACCCTCACCTTCAGTTATCCATACTAAAAACCTCCTCAGGTCCATATTAATGTGGATTCACTCATTAAAAGCTTGTTTGAGGGGGGTATACTAAGGCAATGCCTACTCCATCTCACCCTATTGAGAATCCAATAGTGGGGTGGAGGATGATGTTGAAAGGAGAGATCTGGTAATCTCTGGTCTCAAGGACAACATGGAATCTTCAACCTTTAAAACCTGAGATACTATGAGTGCACCTATCTAGTTGACCTCCCACTTGCTAACCTAAGTCAAAACAGGCAAGCTATAAGGTTAGCTAATAGGATTTAAGATAGGGTGCTTGAAGAGCTTAAAAGGAGAACCATATATGTAGACAAAGGTTAGCAGGCAAGACAATTGGTCAACTAGATGTTGTGGTGGACCCTAATATTAGCTTATGTTGGGTTTGATGGATCAAAATCAAAGTTGTTTAACCATTTAAACATGAAAAACGCAGCGGATAAAAGCCCTAACATTATGATTCATAATCTGAAAATTTAAGGTACTTTACTTTGTTTAAACAAACCCAAGAGCATAGGATCATTCATATGTGTTTGAACAAGCTATCAACAAGATATAACAACCAAAAGGGAACAATGAAACTACCTTT
>BJCM01094059.1:0-13200 GCA_018326385.1 Flaveria bidentis | reverse complement strand
AGATATTTGTGGGATACAAATATTGGACTGACCCGCATCTCAAATTTTACTACATGGAATCTTCTAGATTGATCATAAGTAAATTTGAGTAAAGGCGAATATCATTTGGTATCCTCAGACCTGAGATACATATTGGGTTTTGATATTCACCAAGTGTTATACCTTGAGCTAGTTCTTCACTGCCCTGAAATAATGGACAATACGTAAGGCTATGTTCAGACGTAACACGAGGTGTTTGTGAGAAATGTATGTAGTCAAGATGGAATTTGTTCCTCTTATTCGTTGAGAGTTAGATGTCTAAGGCCTGATAAGTTAAATCAACAAGGAATGATCATTCTGTGTCCTTGGATTTAACATGACATCTGTAGCAAAAGGATAGATGATTAATACACCTAAATCATTTCAAGTAGGATACTTGAATGGGATGATGTTATTGAATGGCTATAAGTCATGCGTATTAAGGGTAGTAAACCGTTGTTAGGCGGTATTTACTGCTTGCATCAATTTTCTATGAATATTGTGCAACTGGGAGATTGTAGGATTCTATATGCCCAAGACACGTAGAATATTGATGTTGTTAGTACGTTATGATCCAAGTCGGGTTATACCCAATAACAAGCTTTTCAAACACAAACAATTATTTAATTGATGATATGATCATGTAATTAAATAATCACACCAAATTTAGAAAATAGGTTTTCTAAACAATTGCATTTGTAGTGGAACAAATATAAGGATAATTTGTTGATGAATTTTATTATTTGTATTGTTATTTAAATAGGTTTAAGTAACATTAAATAATAAAACAAGAGATTCATTTAAATTAAAAGTGGTTTAATTTAAATGATGTACATGACTTCCTAATGTGTTATTTTATTAAAAGTTTGGGAGGGAAAACCCTTCTAGAAGTCTGAAAATCGGCCTCCCCATGGTCCAATAGGATTTTTTCCTTGCCTAGAAAACACACATTAGAAAGGTGTGCAAGTCTCCATACATGCATTCATCATTTTTCACACAAAAGGAATCTCTTCTCTCCTCTCAAACTCTCGGCCAGCAGCAGCAGTTTTAGAGGGTCTTAGAAGTGTTTTTGGTGTTCTTCTCCGTAGCAAGAAGGTGTTTGCTATAAGGCTTTGGGTATACAAGCTTGAGAGGACCTCTTGTTGGTTCTTTGGTGTTTTTCTTGGAGCAAATCTTCATCCATTTCGACTCTTTTGCTGCTGAAAGGTAGTTTATGGCAGTCTCTTTATGGCTATCCATAATGTGTGTTTTGTGTTTACATAGCTAGTCTTATTCACATATAAAAGGTCCTTTGTTCTTGGGTTTGTTTGTAACTTTATAATATCAATATCAAACCCGTAATTTCAGTTCGAAAATTATGTTATGATGTTCATTTCTGCTGCGTTTTTCTCAATGTTTAAATGGTTACACTATGTTTTATGTTCTAACAAACCCAACAGACTTCTCGGTGCTAAATTCGTTTGAAGGTATTTATAATAATAGACTAAGGGGGAGTATTGTTGGGTCTGAAAAAGATAGTCTATATTATCAACATTGTCCACGTCAACAAAAGCCAACAAAAAAGTAAAACGATGAGTTCAAGACAAAGAACCGAGTCAAGATGTTGAAGATATATTGTGTCTTGAGTCTTTATTGTAATAAATATACTTTGTGTCAACAAAATATATTATATCTAGTTTTAGTCGTGTTTTGGTTTACATTTTATTTTCTATTTTAGTCTAAGTGTAGGGATTCAGTGTTTCATTAGTGGATTTAGCATTCACTATAAATAGTTAAGTGTAATTAGGGTTAAAAGAGCTTGAATGAGCTATTGATTGGGGTTTCCATGTAAACAACATCTCTTGCAATCAAAATCAGATCAAAAATGGGGTTTTAGTTGGTGTTCTTCCTTCTTCATCATATTATCAATATTTTATATACTTTTGATCCAAAATCTTCACCAATTTCATTATTCAAAGCTGTTAGGGACCAACATGTGATGAGGAGGATGAACTAAAAGGTTCAACTTGAAGAAAAGAATGGCAACAATAAAAAGATCCAGTGTTCTTTCCTTGCTCTCTCTAAAGAGAAAGAGATCTAATGAATAATCATCAAACAAAGAGCTTGTTCTAGGACTTGAAGCCTCTCCCAAGGCATCTGTTGAAGAAGAAGCGGCATTACTAAGAGCGCTATTAGAAGCTATTGAAGTGATGAGCAAATCAGCTGCTGATGCAACTGGTAAAAGTACCAAACGAGAGGCTTCTTCAACAGATGATCCTCACACAAAATGATGGTTTATATAAGGGTCACCAGACCATGGAAGATGAGATGTAAGTCATGGGGGGACACTTAAAGTTGAAACAATCCCACTTCATAAGCAACAATAGGACACATCTAAGTCTAAACTCAGAAATCAATTGAAGTGATATTTGGTCAACCGTATGTTGAAGCTGAACCCAGATAACTTTGTGGAGAATGTGGAAACAGATGGCCTTGAAGTCACTAAGGATGCTAAGAGAGCTCTAAAAACAACCAATGATCGCAAGTTAGCTGGTAAGGCATTAGGTGTAACTACAAGATCTTTAGTAATCAGACCTTCTAAAATCTCTACATCTAAAAAAGGTAAGAGACTTATGACTGCTGAAGATAAAGTTAAAGCAGAGTCTTAGAAAAGAAAGGCTTGAATTCTGATGACTAAAAAGGTGGAGCTATTCCCATTTAAGGTTGAAGAATTATGGAATTGACGGTGGGTAGAGCTCAGGAATCTTCTATTATGAATAACATCATTACCTTGATCTTAAGTGCAAAGGAATTGACAATTGCAAGAACAACAATGAGAGGATTCAACCTTTGTGGTGAACCCTATAGAACAACACCAAAAACTCCACTTAAACCAAAGGCCGAAGTTATCAAAAGGGTTCCATCTAAGTTATCTTGGCCAACTGCCGAAAGCACTCACAGGACAAAAGGACACACCTAAGTCTAAACTCAAAAATCAATTGAAGTGATATTTGGTCAATCGTATGTTGAAGCTGAAACTTAGTTAACTTTGAGGAGAATGTGAAAACAGATGGCCCAGAGTCACTAAGGATGCTAAGAGAGCTTAGAAAACAACCAATGATCCCAAGTCAGCTGGTGAGGCATTAGGTATAACTACAAGATCTTTAGCAATCAGACCTACTAAAATCTCTATATGTAAAACAAGTAAGAGACCTATGACTGCTGAAGATAAAGTTGAAGTAGAGTCTTAGAAAAGAAAGGCTGGAATTCTGATGATAAAAAGGTGGAGCTATTCCCACTTAAGGTGGAAGAAGAAATTATGGAATTGACGGTGGGTAGAGCTCAAGAATCTCCTATTATAATGAACATCATTACCATGATCTTAAGTGCAAAGGAATCGGCAATTGCAAGAACAACAATGAGAGGATTCAACCTTTGTGGTGAACCCTGTAGAACAACACAAAAAACTCCACCTAAACCAAAGGCCAAAGTTGTCAAAAGGGTTCCATCTAAGTTATCTAGGCCAACTGCCGAAAGCACTCACAGGACAACCACTCAACAAGCTCCAATGACCATGTAAGGCCCCGTTCCCGGGACACTTACAATTGGCCAATCAATGCACATAAAACGTATAATTACATTAACTTGAAATAAACATTGCATCGGAAACATTAAAGACAACATTTTCATTAAAAATGCTTTTGCAAAATAATACAACATTCATTACACAATTTCATTTGTTCACATTACTATGCAAATACATTAAACAAAAGAATGTCATCCAAAAGAGCCAAGTAGCCGCCCCGTGCCATCCTCGGCAAATTTACCTACCAACTAGAAAATGCATAAAAAGTTAGCGTTGCTGAGTGAGTTCTAGTTTTAAAATATAACATACTTTACTTCCATTTAAAACCGTTCTTTACTTTTGTATGTGGTCACACATCATACGTACACATAGATAATATCATTATTATCTTCATCATTTATTCATTAACTTCCATTCATTCATCTTCATACGTCATCGTTATCATTCACATTCATAAATACTTTCATTCTCATTCATTCATGCTTTCTTACTTTCATTCATACGTTCATCTTTGCTGTTGGATCAAGAAGAAGGCTCGTGCAACCAAAACCAAATCACTTAGACAAATTTTGGTGCTAATTACAAAGGCTTCTGAAGCCAAGTGTGGAACATCCGAAGGAAGTAGAGTTCTTCCGAAGACAAAGTGAAAGTCTTACTTCCGAAGGCAAAACTTTACTTCCGAAGATAAAGTATTCACTTCCGAAGATGAAGTCTCAAAAGAAGAAATCATTAGACTACTTCTGAAGTAGGAAGAAAGAAGAATTCCTCAAGCCCGGAAGAAGTAGTCTTTTCCGAAGTATAAGTGGCTTTGGAAGTACTTGTTCTTCCGAAGCCAGGAAGACGCTTCTATGAACCAGTGGACATAAGTATGGTCCCTGACACTCCGTTGCAGACCTCTGATATTGCATGGCGTTTTATCAAAGAGCCATGTAGTTGACCATACTTTATTCCACTGTTCACCTTTTTATGTTTGTACAAGATACCAACTTTGGTTGGTGACAAAAGGTAAGTTAGGGACATGTCCTGACTACCATATCTCAGATAAAGTCTTATCTGAGATACCTTAAACTATATCTTTGTAGTATTTGCTTTAGTTAGAGGATTCCAGCTGGTATCAAAGTATATCCGGTTGGAGGTAGTTTTATATATAGTTTCTCATCGTAACTCATAACCACATGCTTGTAAGAGTCTTGTAATATTTCAGTTGAGAAGCAATATATGCCAGTACCTTGAAAATCACTTCTTTTGTTTGATTATTACTTATTATATTGTTATCAACTCTTAAAGACTTTGCCTTCATTAGAGTGTTGTTTAAGTGAGTTTTAGATAAAACCAAGTGTTTAGTGACACAAACCGATCTTGCAATTGGTATCAGAGCACTTTAAGCTCTTGATTGTGAGATCTAACCGTCCAAATCAACCTGTTTTTCACTCCTCCTTACAACTCTCACAAAAATGGCTCTTAACAAATCTGAAGTAGAGATAGGAACCATGACCAAAGCTCCTATCATTACTCCTAAAAACTTTAGGTCTTGGAGCAGAAGAATGGAAGACTTTATCACATACCAAGACAGCAAAATGTGGAACTCCATTGTCAACGGCCCGTATAAACCCAAGGTGGCAACGCCTGGTGGAAACGGTGCCATGATAGAAAAGGCTGTTGAATATTATTCTAATGAAGACCGGAAGAAGATGGACGTTGACAACAATGCAATGACCATTCTGATGACTGTAATACCCAACTCCATCATGGTGGGGTTTGAGCATTGTAAGTCTGCTAAAGAATTGTTTAATGCGCTTGCTAAAATGTATTCAAGCTCCAACAACTCCAAGAAGGACTCACTGAAGCAGTAGTTCGGGAACTTCACTTATATTGCTGGAGAGACCCTCAGCCAACAGTATTTCAGGTACATGGATCTTATTTCTTTTCTTCAGTCTGTGAAGATCACTCCTGAACTTAGAGATCTCACAAGAAAGTTCATGAGTGCTCTTCCAAATGAGTGGACATTCTACTACGTCTCTGTCAAGAGGACAGAGAACTTGAACACTATTACTAAGACTGAACTCTATGGCATCCTTGATGGATACCGGTTAGAGATGGAGAGTAAGAAGGGCCACCAAACAAGCAGACCTCTGAGCCTTCCTGCTAGCAATGCATTAATGGTTGTTGAAGGCTCAGTACCCCCATAACCTCAGCAATACCTGATATACAACCAACAACCATCCTGCTCTTCTAGACCATACATCATTTTCCCCGAGACTCCAAGGTCTCAATAGGCTCAGCACAATTCCTTTCAGGATAGCTATGCATTTGTCTCAGGAAGTGGGCACTCTGGTGATTTTCAATACTGTTTTGAAGATCTAAAGTGTTTCAGTCCAGACGATGTAGAGTATGTGGACATCGTCCAACGTATGGCTCTTTTAACCTACAGAGCGAAGAAGTTCTTTAAGAGAACTGGAAGACAATTCCCTCAAAACCCAACTACCAACAAGTTTGGTTTTGACAAGACCAAGGCCAAATGTTACAACAATAACCAACTTGGTCACTTTGCAAGGGAATGCAAGGCTCCCAAATCTAACCCAGGAACCCCATAGGCCTCCACACGTCCCTCCACATCAAATCCAACTGGAAAGTCGATTGAAACAGCTGCAATGGCTCAAGAAGTCGACTGGAGCTGTATGGTTTAGGATGTGACTCCTGCTCAAGCTCTCATGGCTGAAAGAGATGATAACCAGGTATATTAACATCTCTATACTCCTGCCTGTATAGCCAAGGTTAAATTATATTAGGACTGCAATAGGGAATTTAAATCTGATATTGAGTCTTTAAATGTTTTGAAATCTGATTTTAAAAGGGCTGAATCTCACTACCAAAAGAAAATTGAAGAGTTACAGAAAACTGTTTCCATATTAAAACATGAACACACCGGTTACAAGACTCAAATAAAGGATTTGATATCCAAATTGTCTAAGGCTCAAGCCCAGCTTATCACCGCTAAGGCTCAAGCCAAGAAGTATGCTATTTCTGAGCAGAACTTCCAAGCTATTATCACATCATCCTCCCACTTCAAAATCTGTTATCAGAATAAAGGAGGGTTGGGGACCAATGAAGTTGCTCCACCACATTCTTATGAGTCCAAAAGACAACCTAGATGTGGTACTGAAGAGCAGAGGTCACATCTGCTGACCCTTCTTCACATTAGTTGAAGAATGATGCAACAATAGTGGCCACCACAGGGAAAGAACAGGTAAATCTACCCACCTCTCCCAGTGAAGATCAAACCCTAACCACCAAAGCCAGAAGAAGCAGAGCTAAAGCTGCCAGAAGAACTGCTAAGAAAGTGGCTGAGTCTAAGCTGATGATTGACCCAACACAAAAAGGTGTCTTTATCTTAGCTGGATTCCAAGTGATAGGTACTTTTGATTCAGGAAAGGAGTGTAGTACCAGCACTTATTTCCTACCAAAGGATCAAAAGTTCAAGGGAAAGGTTGCTGACACAGAAAGAAAGAGTAAGAAACATCAACCTGCAAGCTCCCAAAAGACTAACATTACATGCATAATGTGTGGTCTGCAAAACCACATGGCTAAAGATTGTTACTACAATCCTGCTAGCACAAATTATGCAAATAATGTTAGAAAGGAAGGAGTCAGGGAAGGTTTCTCATTTGGACCTTATCAGATGGTCCAAGTGATGATAAAGGGAAAGCTAGTTTTTGAAGCTAGGTTGTCTTCGGAAGAAAATCCTTCTTCCGAAGGGAAAATGGCTTCGGAAGCAAAATTCGTTAAAAATCTGAAGAAACAGAAAATTCACTTGAAACCATCCTAGAAGAATACTACTTCAGAAAAGGTGGTGAAAGCTTCTTCAAAAAAGAAAGAAGCATTAGAAGAATGCCATGCTGCAAAAGCTTCTACAAGCACATCTTCCATGAACAACCAAAAGATGGATCGGAAGATCAAGAAAGATGTCGCAGCCCAAGCCTCTTTTTCAAAGACATCCATTGTACCCCCATGCTTAACTTTTGGTTCAATTATGTCACCATCTTTAGAGGAACCCAAGACCAACAAGGCTTGGGTCTCCAATGAAAACTAATAATCTCATCTTATGTGCAGGGACATCCATATGACAAGAACAACAATGTCTGGATTGTAGACAGTGGATGCTCCAGGCACATGACAGGGACAAGATCTCTCCTTCAACAGTTTCAACACTATGATGGAGATCCTGCCCAATTTGGAGGTGAAGCCGGATGATATATATCTGGCAGAGGGAGTATATCCAATGGTAAGTTAAAAGTTGACAAAGTCAACTTTTTCAAACAGCTTGAACACAATCTGTTAAGTGTTTTGCAGTTTTGTGATCAAAAGCACCAGATACTTTTCACAGAGCATGAGTGCATTATCCTCAAACCAAGGATGGTGCTTCTTAGATCTCCCAGGAAAGGGGATATGTACAAGATGGATATGAACAATGCTTTCCCAATGGGTGAAGTATCATGCTTTCTTTCCAAAGATGATAGTGATGAGTCAACACTTTGTCATAAACGTATGTGCCATGTAAATTTTAAGACAATGAAAAATTGGCTAAAAATAACTTGGTACATGGTTTGCCTAAAAAGGATTTTTTCTGCAAAGACAACTATGTTGCATGCCTGAAAGGGAAGCAACATAGGGCCTTTCATAAATCCAAAAGTGTTAACTCCATCACTACTCCATTACACTTATTGCACATAGATCTTTTTGGTCCCACAACTATAATGAGCATTGGAAGGAAATCATACTGTCTTGTGATAGTTGATGATTTTACATGATTTACATGGTATTTTCTTAAGAACTAAAGATGAAACTACTAAAACATTAAAATCTATTATTCTTAAAATAGAAAATCAAATTGATCATAAGGTTAAGATTATTAGAAGTGATCAGGGTACAAAGTTTAAGAACTTCGTTCTTGACTCATTCTGTAAATCAAAAGGGGTTGCCAGACAATTCTCCCAGAACTCCTCAACAAAATGGCGTTGCTGAGAAGAGGAACAGGACACTTATTGAGGCTGCTCAAACTATGTTAGCTGATTCTAAACTACCTCTAACATTCTAGGCAGAGCAGTAAGCACTACATGCTATGTACAGAACAGAGTTCTTGTAGTTAAGCCACATGGAAAAACCCCTTATGAGCAATGGAACAAGAGGCCACCGTTCATTGGCTTTCTAAGGTCCTTTAGCAGCAGGTGTACCATACTTAACACAAAGAAAAATTTAGCAAAATTTGCTGAAAAGTTGGATGATGCTATCTTTGTTGGATACTCTTCTAGCTCCAAAGCTTACAGAGTATACAACATTAAGAATCAACAATTTGAGGAGTCATCCAGTATAGTTGTTAATGAGCACACTCCTTGTGTTAGGGGGAATGGCCCTGATCATATTTTTTATTTAGAATTGTTTCCAAACTATTCTAAACCTTCTTGTGAGAATGTTTCAGTTGGAATAGGTTCCCAAAATGATGTTGATGCTGATGTTGATGCTAATCAACTGTTTGAGCTACCCAGACCTCTTCCAGGTTCTCCAAGAGATGCAACAAATCAAGTTTCCACTATTCACAGATCAAAAAGTATAACTATATCAAGGAATAGTGAAGCTTTAACCAGTGAATCACCTACTGATCCTCTAAACTCATCAGGTGATCCAACACAACACCAAGTTGAGGGAGGTAGCATTTTGAAGGAACAAGCTACTATTAATTCTACTTCATAGCGAACAATTGATGATGTTTCTCATTCATTCAATTAGTCCTCATTGAATGAATTTGAAACAACAGTTGGACAAAGTGTTCCAGTTCCTGAGCAAAATATGTGTAATCTGGACTTATCTTTGCAACTGGAAGTGATTCCTCGCTTAAGGATTCAGAACACTCATCCAGCTGAGAACATCATTGGGGATGTCTCTGAAGGTGTGAGAACAAGAGGGCAGACTCAACATGGGAATGTCTACTTGTACTCATGCTTCTTATCCTAGATGGAACCCCAAGAAGGTGGAAGATGCCTTGAAAGATAGTAGCTGCGTTGAATCAATGCAAGAGGAGCTGCTTCAATTCAAAAGACAAAAGGTTTAGAACCTATGTCCGTTACCATCTGGTCAAGTATCAATAGGCACTAAATTGGTTTTCAAGAACAAAGAGATGATAGAGCCTTGATCATCAAGAACAAAGAAAGACTGGTAGTTCAAGGATACTCTCAAGAGGAAGGAATTGATTATACTGATGTCTTTGCACCTGTTGCAAGACTTGAGTCAGTTCGGATTTTCCTTGCTTATACTGCATCTAAGAACTTTACTGTCTACCAGCTTGATGTCAAGTGTGCCTTTCTATATGGGGATATTGATAGGGAAGTGTACATGTGCCAACCTCTAGGATTTGAAGACCCACAACATCCTCACTATGTGTGCAAATTGGATATAGCTCTATATGGGCTGCACCAAGCACCTAGGCTGTGGTATGAGACTCTGTCTTAGTTTCTCCTTAAAAATGGCTACACCAAAGGAACCATTAACAAGACTTTATTCATAAGGAAGTCTAGTAAGGACATTTTGCTTGTTCAAGTCTATGTTGATGACATCATATTTGGTTCTTCAAATGACCAAATGTGTAAGGACTTTGAAAGCATTATAAAGAAGAAGTTTGAGATGAGTTCTATGGTAAAAATGGACTTTTTCCTTGGAATTCAGGTGAATCAACTGAAGGAAGGGTTTTTCATTAATCAAACTAAGTATGTCAATGACATCTTAGAAAGATTTGAGATGAAAGATTGTAAGCCAGCCAAGACACCTATACCCAGAAACCATAATCTTTGTCATGACCTTGAGGGGGAGGATACTGATTAACATCAATATAAGGCAATTATTGATTCTCTGATGACCTGATATTATGTTCGCAACTTGCATTTGTGCAAGATATCAGGCTGCTCCAAAGGTGTCTCACCTAGCTGCATTTGCAACTTGCATTCATGAGAAGAATTTGATTAAGCTAATCAAAGTTGATTCAAATGAACAATATGTTGATTTTTTCACCAAAGCCTTTGATGAACAAAGATTTAAATATCTCATTACCACTATTGGGATGATAAACATTGATTAGCTTAAGTCTTTTGAAAAAACTTTTAATATGTAATGTCTTATGTTAATACAATATAAGCCCTGTTACAAAAGATCTCTCTGAAATTTTCTAAGTATAAATTTCTTCCGAACAGAAATTAACCTTCAGAAGACATTTTACATATCTTCTGAAGCAAAATTTCTCCAAGGATAATTTTTCTTCTCGGAAGAGTTTTTAGTCTCGGAAGAAGCGATTGATTTCATATCAGATCTACTTTCGAAGGTTATAAAACCTCTCCATTCGGAAAGCAATCTCTACTCTTGGAAGTAACCTTTTACCTTTGGAAATAGGAATTGCCTTCGGAAGACAAATTACCTTCTGAAATGTTTTATATTTGGAAGAGATTAACGGAAATCTCTTAGGCCCCGCATTGTAAAAAGTAAAGATATTGTTAATGATGTCGGATTATTTAACTAAATTAACCTTACCGCCCCTGTCACTTCATCCACTAAAACAATACTTCACCTTATCCTAACACATTATCGCCATTTCACCCTCTTTTACATAATCTAGACTATTCACTCACATCTTCTTACCATAAGTTTTTACAGCCATAAAAGTTTCCTTTCTCCCAAATTCACCCAAGCTCAAACTGCTCTACCTTCACATTTTCCCAATGGCCCTAAATCCTCAAGGTAACCATGTCACACTTCTTGACTCTTCAATAGATGCGGACTTCTCTGAAATCATCTCCTTCCTCACCCAATCATCCTACTACACCACCTTGACTATTAATCCCACAATTTACCATAATCACATGACTGAATTTTGGGGGAACGGTCAGGTTGAAACCCTAAATGGGGTTCGTGTAATACGATTCCGCATTTGTGGCCAAGAGTTGGTCATTACTAAACAACTCGTCAGGGAGCATCTGGAGCTTCATGATGAAGGTTCCCCTACTGAGTTCCCCAAGGCAGATTTAGACAACAGCTACATCCTCATGGGATATGATGGAGACGTGAGCAGGTCGACTGTCTATAAATTCAACTTATCCTACAACTGGAAGGTTCCTCCTGCACATTGTCCTTCACTGTTTGTCAAACAAATCTGGGGGATGGGACCAAATCCCATATGAACTAGGGTGCCTAGTTCATGGATTGGTGAGAGGCCTACGCTTCAACTACTCAAGATTTGTGCTGATAAATATCATTGGAAATCTTCAGAGGGAAACATTCTTTATGTATCCCAGATTTCTTCAGTACATTATCAACTATGAGCTGGACCAGAGTCGGCTTGCATGTGCAACCACTCTGAGTGTCGCTTACATGAGGCCAACCATCTTCAAGACACTAAAGAGGGTATCCACCAACTTCACTAAGAGGTACACTTCTTTACCTCCTAGTATGACTGAGCAAATGGCTCCTAGTGACATCCCTGTTCACCCCACAGGTGATGAACCCACACCAGCAACTGCAACCACAATGCCAACACTACCTTATCCTCCCATCACCATCACCTACACAAGACGCCCCAAATAAATCCTTGTTCAATCTACCTTGATTGAACAAGCTCTTCCTGTTCAACCTAACAAGGCTAGAATGGAACATTGGGCTCCCACTCAGTTTGAGGTCTCACCTTCCTTCACCATCGACCTTAATATGGGTCTTGAGTTTCCTCAGTCTCAAATCCATGAGCCCATTACCCAATATGAAAGCCCTCAGGATGAGTATTTACACTCCTCTGAGCAGCCAATAAGGGACAACCCAATTAGAGGCTCAATGCCTGTAGACATTGACCAAAGTCCCGGGTCAGTAGGTTAAACCTCATTATCTTTCACTAACCTTCTCTTCAAAACTGATGAAGAGATAACATCTCTCCATGGCAATAATGTTAATCTACCATACCTTCTCCAAGATCAACAGAGCCTAGAGAGACCTCTTATCTCTAGCCCCCATCAGAAAACCATTACTAAGGTGAGTCCTACTAATGTGGAGGGGACTTATGTAGATTCAGCTGCCACTACAGAAGGTGCCTCAATAGACCCTATGGACAGTGGTAACAATTCTAAGACTGAATCTGCAGCAACCATGCCTTTTGATGACTCTGATAGAGACATCACTAAGCAAGGGAAACCAGGGTGCCAAGAAACCACATCTGGTGGTGAGGCTGAGCATAGGTATGTTACCTCATCTCCTCGTGATTCTTCAAAAGAAGATGAGGGAAGCATGCAACTCTTCATTCAAGACCTATTATCTAAAGTCTCAAACCTTGATGTAGGATTCTATATGCCCAAGACACGTAGAATATTGATGCGGTTAGTACGTTATGATCCAAGTCGGGTTATACCCAATAACAAGCTTGCAAACACCAATTAATATTTAATTGATGATATGATCATGCAATTAAATATTTACACCAATTTAGAAAATGGGTTTTCTAAATAAGTTGCATATGGGATGGAACAACTTATTAGGATATTTTGTTCAAGAATATTATTTGTAAGGTTATTTAAGTTAGTTAGATAACATCAAAT
>BJCM01094051.1:0-16820 GCA_018326385.1 Flaveria bidentis | reverse complement strand
AACCATTTAAAACTTGTGAAACCGCTTGCATGAATGTGTAATCGCGGTGACTTTTATAAACTTACATGTGGCTTCATTTAACTGGTTTACTACTTAAAACCTGCGAAGCTCACCAACAATTTTGTTGACCGTTTGAGCATGTCTTTTCAGGTAATCATGATAGCTGAAGATCTAGGAGTGCTGCCTTGTAGAGGAGACCCTAGGATGCATTTTGAGACTAAACATTTTTGTACAAACTTATGTTTGTAATTATTGTTGTAGACTGATTTATACTCTGCATGTTTGACACTTGTTCCCGGGTTGTGGGAAGATAAACAATGTCTTACTACTTGGTTATGTGATCATTTTTGTGTTATGCTTATGGCTATGTTGTCGTGAATATTGACTAACGCGACACAAGTCACCATTTGTGCTCGGGTGATGTCATGACACGCTTGTCATCATATTTATATTGCTTCTCTATCGTATACCATGTGTTATGACGATCCCGTCTCGTTGCATCCTCGTGTTTCCGCTTTAGCGGGGGTGTGATAGATGATGTCATGACACGCTTGTCATCATATTTATATTGCTTCTCTATCATATACCATGTGTTATGATGATCCCGTCTCGTTGCATCCTCGTGTTTCCGCTTTAGCGGGGGTGTGATAATCAATATCTGAAGTCTTCAAGTGTTTTGGTAGCATCATCCTAGGGGGAGTTTGTAGAGATTATATGAAGAGGCTGATGCAACCCAAACACCCAAAGTCTATCCTGCATGCATGCACATGGGTACTGAAGAAGAATGCTTTGGAAGTTTCACACAAGCAACAAAAATATTCTAAGTGTGAAATCTTCCGAAGCCAAGACCAATATCTTCCGAAGCCAAAGATGAAGTCTTCCAAATCTTCAGAGACAAAGTCTTCTGAAGCCAACACTTGAAGATAGATTTCTTCCAAAGACTTTTAGCATACATGCTTTATCTCATGTACTTTACATAAAGTTGGACACCTTTCCGCTGCAACTCTATAAAGTCACTAACTTTCATAAGTTGGTGAAAAGGTCCATACTTTTAGTAACTGTACATTGTCGTCTTGAGTCTGTAAACTTTCTACTTCATGTACTTTATCCTTTTTGTAATAGATTAGGATGTGAGCTATGGCATGTCATAGTCACTAGTCAAAAGGCAATCTGCCTTTTGACTCTATAATTGATTTTGTTTTGTGTCTAGTCAATTGTATCCAGCTAGCCTTCAAAGTATGGTCGACTGTAGGATGTAGTATACGCATCTCAAGTACTTGTAACTTTATTTTATTCTTTGTAACACTTGTAAGAGAACTTGAGAAGGAAATATACTGTAATCTTGAAAACCATCTCCTTGTGTATCTTGTTATCTTGTTCTGTCTCATACTTACTTGTGTTCTTAGTGTCATTACTTAAGGTTAACCAATTTCACTGTCTGATTAAGTTGAGTATTCTTAACCAACTCTCCTCTTTATGTTGTTATGTTGTATTTGCATACCCTTCAACGTCCTGCATAAACAATGACTCCAAAGCAGTTAGACAATCATGACAAAGTGTTCAAGTAAATATCAACAAATCGAATATGTACTAAAGTCGTTGCAACGATCATCAATTTTGACCATATATGTACCACTCTAGGGTTAATATATACATACATACATACATATATATAACAATAAGAGGATAGGTTTCGACTGAATCTCTCATCATCAAAATCGCTAAACCCTATCCATGGTTTTTGTTGTGGCCTCAGGATAGCTCTAGCCCTATCCATAGATCTCCGCTAGAGCCTCAAACACGTTATGTACCAAACAAACATGAGAACTTGATACGTTATGTACAACATAGTACAAAAGTGAAACACATGTGGATAGTCGCATATTCTATACAAACATATGTAATCAAGAAAAAGATTATGTTCGTTAAATGCTGTAAAGTACATACACAGAGATGACTTTGAAAGATTTGTTTAACAAGCACTTTTATTATCGATCATGTAGTTCAAAAACCCATAGAGGCTAAACTAGTACATTACAAATGAGTGCCTTTGGAAATGGAGAAATGAAAATAATGAGAATATGTGATGTAAGGCATAACTTTTAACACACATGTTTCTTTCCCAAATCCTAGTTGTTGATTATAAGAAATGCATTTCCTTGAAGTAGATGAAATAACCATTAGATGTTTAATTTGACTTGCAATCTTAGAATGAATTTGGATAAAAGTTATAAATGTCATAACTACTTACTTATATGAGACACATCAACTCAGTAAATAATTTGAGGCACAAGCTTTTTAAAATCAACTAATGTGTTACTAGCATAACTTATTCATTCTTAACTTATTGTTCGATATATATATATGTAATGGATTTGTCATCAATCTACATCTACAAGATGTTGGCACATTTTAAACCAGCAATGTTCATCTAGTAACCATGCCTATAGTTTTCCGATCATTATACATAAAGGATTCATATCGTTCCCAAGTGGAAGGTGAAAAAATATTTAGGCCAGAATTTTTGTAGCTAAATGTGATCTATGACAACTCTACAGCCAAGGTTAGGTCAACTAACATTTTAAGAACTATTATAAATTGATAGTATATACTTATATATCTTATTAAAGCTATAGTGCAGCCCGATGCCTCTTAAAATTGAAGAAAAAGGATCCAAGAGACAAAGATTAGAAGAATGTCAGACAGAAACAACCAACCAACCAGATTGTTAAGAAAGTTAAGAAGATACAATGGGAAATCTGGATGATCCAAACAGATGTCAAGGAGATGAAGGAAGGAAGCTAAAGTACATTCACCATGATATGGAATTGGATTTGGGGAAATTAGGATTATAGGAAACCATAATCTATTATGTGTCTATTCTGGAACATGTATAATAAGAATGCAATGAAGTACTTTGTTATGATTATGAAACCTTATGTTATAAATTGAATGAATTTTTTTGTGTGATATTAGTATAATTGATATGTAGTTAAATATGCCGCCAAAGAAAGATACTTAACCTGTACGAAGAATAACATGTGTTGGACGACCAAGAACCAAATTAGGAGAAGAAACTCCGCCAGTGAATACCATTACAAATGAGAATGAAAGAATTTTTCAAATAGTGACTTAGAAATTGGAAGCAGCGATACCTATGCTAGTAGCTCAACTTCAATAGAACCTTAACATTGGAGGTGTACCACCTAAGAGCAAGGGAATGCTAATGAAATAGAACACCATGAGGAAAGAGTTATTGACAAAGCTAAAAAGGGATGTTCTTATAAGACTTTTATGTATTGTAAACCCCAAGACTTTAATGGAAAAGAAGGAGTGGTACAAGCGCTACGTTGGTTAAAAGAAATGGAGTCGGTGTTGGATATCAATGAGTGTGCTGATAATTACAAGACCATGTTTGCTTCGCATTCTCTGAAAGGAAAAGTGCACTTTTGGTGGGAAATGGAAGTTCAAACTAAAGGAAGAGAGGTTATTAATGACTTAAGCTGGGAGGCATTTAGAAACCTAGTGATTGAGAAATATTATCCTTATAATAAGATAGAAAGGATAGAAGCAGAATTCTTAGCACTAGAAATGACGGGTGTTGCAGATTAAAGGTATACTAGCAGATATAATGAGTTATCTAGATTAGTGCTCCATCTAGTGACGGTAGAAGCTAAAAAGGATAAGAAGTTATATCTGGGGTTTATTACCATAGATAAGAGAAATGATTAAGTCAACAATGCCATAGACTTTTCAAGATGTAGTGACATTATCAGGAAGCTTGGCTGATGAGATGATAAGGAATGGATCATTGACTGATTCAAGGATTAGAGAGAAAAGAAAGTGGAGTAGCAACGACTCAGGATGGAAATTTGGAGGAGATCAACAAAATAAGGTAAACAAAAACCAAGTGAGGAACCTCATGGAAATTTTCCAGGAACCCTAATTCCTAAAGAAAGTGGATCACTGAGATGATAAGGAATAAGAATTATTTTTGCAAGAGTGCCCAGAACTAGAAGGAAAAACTCCAACGAACCCAAACAATACGCGTGGCAGAGCATTTGTATTGCAAGCTGAAGAGTCACGACATGAGCTAGAAGTGGCGACGGGTACTTTTCTTATTAATGATTAGTATGCAACTGTACTATTCGATACGGGAGCAACTCATAGCTTTGTTTTGAATACTTTTAAACCTTTACTTAGTTTAGCCTCAGAGAAATTGAAAAATAAGTATATGATAGAATTAGCTGATGGAAAAATAATAGAAACCTGTGAAGTTGTTCCTAATTGTACCTTAAATTTAGATAATCATTGCTTTGACATAGATTTGATTCCTATTAAATTAGGAGGTTTTGATGTTGTTGTGGGTATGGATTGGTTAAGTAAGAATCAGGCTGAAATTATCTGTGGAAAAAGAAAGATTTAAATTTCTTTGATTAAAGATAATAATATTCTTTTCATATATGATAAAAAACCTAGAGGTGCTATGAGAATAGTCACATGCAAGAAGGCCCAAAATTATTTGAGAAAAAATGTTTAGCATTTCTAGCCTATGTAGTCAATACAAAACCAGATTAAAAGAACTTAGAAGATGTTCCTATTATTAGAGAATATCCAGAAGTATTTCCTGATGATTTATAAGGATTTCCGCCCCCTCGTCAAGTAGAATTAAAAATTGAATTAGTACCAAGGGCTGCCCCTATCACCAAGTCTTCGTATCATTTGGCGCCAACAAAATTGAAAAAGTTAATGAGTCAACTCCAAGAACTATTAGACAAGGGATTTATACACCCTAACGTATCACCATAGGGAGCTCGAGTTTTATTTGTAAAGAAGAAAGACGGAACCTTTAGGATGTACATCGATTATATAGAACTAAATAAAGTAACCATTAAGAACATATATCCACTCCCTATGATAGATAATTTATTTGATAAATTTCAAGGATCTAGTTACTTTTCAAAAATTGACTTAAGGTCAGGATATCACAAGTTAAGGATGCGAGATGAAGATATACGTAAGACCACGTTCAGAACTCGATATGGTCATTATGAGTTCCTTGTAATGTCATTTGGGTTAACTAATGCTCCAGCAATACTTATGGATCAAATGAATAGAGTTTTCAAACCTTACTTAGATAAATTTTTCATAGTCTTTATAGACGTCATTTTAATATATTCTAAAAGTAAGGAAGAACATAAGAAGCACCTAAGGCTAACTTTGGAGTTACTATAAAAAGTAGAATTGTCTGCGAAATTCTCAAAGTGTGATATTTGGAAAAGAGAAGTACAATTCTTAGGACACATGGTTAACCAAGAAGGAATTCAAGTCGACCCGACAAAGATCGAAGCAATTAAGAAGTGGGAAGTTCCAAAAACACCAATTGAAGTACATCAATTCTTTGGTTTGGCTGATTATTATAGAAGATTTATAGAAAATTTTTCGAGAATAACTCAGTCTCTGACAAAATTAACTCAGAAAGATAAGCCATATGTTTAGGGAGAAAGACAAAACATGGCATTTGAACTCTTGAAGAATAAATTATGCAATGCTCCTATTTGAGCTCTTCCAGATGATACAAATGATTTTGTAGTATAATGTGATGCATCACATCACGGTTTCGGATGTGTTTTAATGCAATGAGATAATGTAATTGCATATGCATCCAGGAAACTTAAAGGAAGTGAAAAGAATTATACTAGTCAAGACTTAGAATTAGGAGCAATAGTATTTGCACTTTAAGATTTGGAGACCTTATCTGTATGGAATAAAGTGCATAATTTATACAGATCATAGGAGTTTGCAACACATTTTCGATCAAAAGATGCTGAATATGAGACAGAGAAGATGGGTGGAGTTACTAAGTTATTATGATTATGAAATCAAGTATCACCTAGGAAGGAAAATGTAATGGCTGATGCTTTAAGTAGGAAAGAAAGAACTAAGCCATTACGAGTCTGTCCTATGAGGATGGAATTGCACTCAGATTTGATAAGTCAAATTCAAGAAGCCCAACAAAAAGATTAATCAAAAGCTATGATGAGGCAGAACGGATAACTAGAAGCTGCTTCAGATGAAATCTTGAGTTTTAAACGAAGAATTTGGATTCCTAATAATGACATGCTTAGAGAAACTATTCTAAGGTAAGATGAAATCAAAAGAAAATATCCCTATTTATTTGAGGTTAAACTGAATGAAAAGAGAAACTACGAAGATAAACCCTCCACAACATTAGAGAATACCTAACAATGAATTTCGGGATGATATTCTTTTTACGGGGGAGAATGTGACAACTCTAAATCCAAGGTTAGGTAAACTAACGTTTTAAGAACTATTATAAATGATAGTATATACTTATATATCTTATTAGAGATTGTTTAGGTGATTTTATTTAATTAACTTTATCTGAATCTTGTATGCTTAATTGAACATGCACATATGATACGTGAACATGCAGGCATGCATGCATAAACATTTACGTGTGCATGTATAGAAACCCTTGTGAACTTTATGATTATTGAACCATATGCGTGTAAGTTACCAAATCATAAGATTATGTGATTAGTTACTTGATTGATATATGTTTTCACCTAGTATGTAATGAATTAAGATTAAAACTTAATCAAACATTACCAAACAAGTTAACATCTAGAAAATTTATATCGAAGACCAAAACTAAACTAATCCTAAACACTTAAACATTAAACTTAACACTAGTAATCGGTTCATTAGAATGATAACTAACCTAGATTAGTAACTAATTAACCAACTAACCTAACTTAACTGCTAAGAGTGTCATTAACACCAAATTGTGCGCCTAGCTACACATACACTAATCATATCCAAAAGCTTGACACCTAGTATCTAAATTGCCACCTTATGACTCTAAAACATCAACTCACAAGTCTAGATTAGAACTAATAATTACCTCCCCTCCACCTTGAACCCCTCCACCTTGAACCCCTCCGCCGAAGATCACCTCCTCAACCACCATCACCATCAATCGCAAACCACCACTCTCTCTTGGTTCCCTCCCTCTCTCGGTTCTCATGCCACCCAAACCTTCATTCGGTAACCTCTTGGGCTCTCTCTCGGCCTCAACATCAATCAAACATCAACATCTTGAATATCTCATCTTCATTTAAACATCAGCCATGTTCATCTAGTTATCATCTCTCAAGATCAAAGGCAACCTCATCAAGTGATTTTACAAGAACCCAAGAAGCAATCCTCTATGCTTTCTTTCATTTCAAACAAGGTTTGATTCTTAAAATTTATGATTAAGGGGTTGTTTGGCAACTTTTGAATGATTAAGTGCTAAATCAATAAGAGGTCTAAACCATTAAGTGTTGAACCATTAAGATGTTTGAACCATTGAGATCTAGTATATCATTTAACTATTTAAAGACAAATGTCAAACCAATTCAAATAATATTTCTTAACCATTCAACATTAGAACTCTTAACCATTCAACATCAGTATAATGCTTAACCATTCAGAGGTAAATGTCTTAACCATTCAGACATGTGCTCACGAACCAAACAATCTTAACCTTTAAGTGTTGAATCATTCATACATTTGAATATTAAGAGATTAATTAAGAGTCTGTCAAACAACCCCCAATAAGTTTAAGAATTTATATGTGTTTTACTTACATATATAACCAACCCTTTATGTTAAACCACCAAAGTTATTTACAAAACCTCATGAACACTTGATTTTTCATCAAAAACCAGTAAGAAAATATTTAAAAAAATTGAAAATTTTATAAAAACCAAGGATTTAAACAAAAATAAAAGATTTAAAAGTTTGAAACATGAGTTATTTCATGATAAATTAGATTAAATACTTAAATGATTGTAATTGTGGGAATAAATTTTAGAAATTTATTAGAAAATATTGGAAATAATAATCTGGAAATTATAGGACAACTATATAGGATATATTAATTTATATGATTAAAATAAAGGAAATAGAAGAAAATTACCAAACCAAAGATCTGGTCTCAATAAAAGTCTGGAAACTTTATATGATGACCCTTATATTATATTAGAATTACATAATAAAGTTCGTGAATTAATTCGCAAGTATGATAAAGTTTCATATTTTAAAATAATTAAAGTGTAGAAAATCGAAAGTAATAGAAACACAGTAGGTAAAATCGTGAAAATTTTACATAAAATATGATATATAGAATGGGACAGTTTGAATAAATTTCATAATTTTTAGAGATGTGTAGCTATTTCTGCAATTTATTATGAAACGTGTAAAAATTCTAGGAAATTACCTATAAATAAATATTGATTGAAATTTTTATATGATAATCTAGATTGTGGACATTACTGCTTGCAAAATTTGGTAATTTTTGGTCAACCATAACTACTGTTTAGAATTTTTGATTGAATTAAGATATAAATGCTGAAAATTTTAGAGAAATAAGATTTATTTCTAATAAATAATTATTTTATAGAAAATATTTGTGTTGTTGCTAGAAATAAGGTGAGTACCATAGCCCATTTTTTTTATAAATAGTTGGGAGAAAAAACATACTATCTGTTATTAAAATTTATGCAAATTTGTAAGTTTTGATATGTTCTTGTCATATTGACACAACCATTAATTCAGATGAGTAACTGTCAAATAATATAGGTAGCATTACTTACGAATATGTCAACATGCATCTGACAAATGAGGGTTATGATGTTATATTATTTGATTCTATGATTTGTATGTGATAGTTATGAATCACTTGACATATAAGTAGGTTTGGTTGTGAGTTTGATTATATTGCATCAATTAAAAGAAATTATGTTATTGAATAAACCATTTTTCTCACCAACTTTATGTTCACTGTTTAGGTATGCTCTTCAGGTAATCATAATGTATATTAATTTCATGTACACGTTCAACATGTTTAGTGATTGACATGGCTACATAGGAAAGCTATGCATTTGGGTGATTATAGATCTAACTGATTTCAACCTCTTCGTAAATGTTCATGTCCACTACTAGCTGAAAGATAAAAGAAACGGTTATGACATGTATTTTGATCTAGGATTACTAGTAATGTAAAAGTCTAGTTATTTGACTAAATTTTGTAATATATAATCCTATGAATATATATATATATATATATATATATATATATATATATATAATTATTGGAAAAAGTATGTTTGCTTTATTGTTGTGATTGCATGTTGTTATAATCAATGCGTTTTGAACCGAAAAGTCACACCCAAGCATTTTACCCTTCCGCTGGGACGTGACATGATCGATTCATTCATGCATCTCGTAAAATATTACGAGACATTATATTACATTTATAGTACATGTGCTAGCTAAATATAACCAAATTTAATATGTTGCACTCTTATTCCCTCACTAAGTTTTGTCCCTTTAGGTTCTCTTAGTAAGGTTTATAATGCAATCACAACTAATCAAGTAGAATTAGTGTATCATATAGGTATCGAAGTGCCGTCATGACATCATATTGAAGTATGTTGTTCATAATTAAGATGTGCACCACACTCTTTTCTTTAGCTATTATTTTGTCCCGTTACATGGCAAGATTTTAACGAGGCAAATTCACTAGCATTTAAATAGCAAATTTAAAAATTACAACAACAAAAGTAGAAACAACAAAAGTATTTTGGTTTTCAAGGATGTTGTATATTTCTCTCAAGTTTTTTTGAAAGTGTACAAGCACATTAGATAAGTTACAAAGACCCGAGATACTTATAATACATCCTACAGCTGGCCATACTTTGAAGGCTAGCTGGATACATGATCTAGACAACAACAAAATGAATGTAGAGTCAAAAGGCAGATTGCCTTTTTACTAGTGACTATGACATGCCATAGCTCATATCCTAATTATTACAAAAGGATACAAGTACATAAAGTACAAAGTAAAGGACTCAAGACTTCAATGTACAGTTACCAAAAGCATGGACCTTTTCACTAACTTATGAAAGTTGGTGAGCCAAACAGAGTTGTAGTGGAAAGGTGGTCTAACTTTATGGTAAAGTAAATAAGATAAAAGCATGTCTTCAAAAGTCTTCGGAAGATAATTTGTCTTCACTTCTTGGCTTCAGAAGACTTTGTCCTTGAAGCTTCAGAAGACTTCATGTTGGATCAAGAAAGGCTGGTTCAACCAAAACCAAACACTTAAATAATTTTTGGTGCTGCTAATAAAGGACTTCCAAAGCTAAAAATGGAACTTCCAAAGACAAATGGAGTTCTTCCGAAGACATGTTCAAGAACAACTTTCGAAGGAAAACTCCAACTTCCAAAGACAAAATCTTCTCTTTCAAAGTTCAAGACTTAGAAGATTTCAAGATGATGACTTCCGAAGTAGAAGTCCCCAAGCCTCAGAAGTAGTAAATCTCTTCCGAAGTATAATTGGTCTCGGAAGAACTTGTTCTTCCGAAGCCAATTAACCTTCAGAAGACACTGCTATGAACCAGTGGACATAAGTATGTTCCTTCTGACACTCTACTACAGACCTCTGATATACTGTATGATGCTTTCTCAAAAGGCCATGCAGTTGACCAAACTTTATTCCACTGTTCACCTTTATCAGTTAGTACAGTTACTAACTTTAGTTGATGACAAAAGGTAAGTCATGAACATGTCATGACTACCTAATCTTAGATAAGACATTATCTAATATACCTTAACTTTAGCTTTGTAGTATTTGCTTTAGTTATAGGTTTCCAGCTGGTATCAAAGTATATCTGGGTGTAGGTGATAGTATATATAGTTTCTCATTGTAACTCTTGTATGATGCTTGTAAGAGTCTTGTAATACTTTATGTCAAGAAGTAATATATACAAGTACCTTGAAGATTATTTCCTTGTGTTCCTTTTTACTTAAAATATTATTATCAACTCTTAGAAGAGATTCCGCTTCATCCAAAAGCATGTGTGAGTAAGTGAGTTTGAAAGAAAAACAAAATGTAGTGACAAACATCGATCTTGCAATTGGTATTAGAGCTTTTTAGGCTCTTGATTGTGAGATCTTACCACCCAAATTAACTTGTTTTTTGCTCCTCCTTTCACCACACACAAAAATGGCCCTCAACCAAAAATCAGAAGTTGAGATAGGGACGATGACTAAAGTACCTATCATCACCCCTAAAAACTTTAGATCATGGAGAAGATGTATAGAAGACTTCATCAGGTATCAAGATGGAAAAATGTGGCAATCTATTATCAATGGTCCTTACAACCAAAGGTGGCTACACCTAGTAGACATTGATAGTAATGCCATGACTGTTCTTATGACTGCTATACCCAACTCCATAATGGTGGGGTTTGAGCACTTCAAGTCAGCCCAAGAACTGTTTGATGAATTATCTCAAATGTACTCAAGCTCCAATGATTCAAAGAAAGATTCACTGAAGCTACAGTTCGAGAACTTCACTCACATTGCTAGAGAGACCCTTAGCCAGCAATACTTCAAGTTCATGGATCTTATCTCTTCCCTTTAGTCTATAGGAATTGCCCTTGAATTGAGAGATCTCACTCGAAAATTCACGAGTGCACTCCCAAATGAGTGGACATTCTACTGTGTCTATATCAAGAGGACAAAAAAATTGAACTCCCTTCCCATGACTGAACTATATGGCATCCTTGATAGATATCGTGTAGAGATGGACAACAAAAAGGGCATTCAGATGAGCAGACCCTCAAACCTTCCTGCTAGCAATGCTTTAATGGTTGCTAAAGGCTCAGGACCCCCCAACCTCAGCAGTACCTAACATATTCTCAACAACGATCCTATTCTTCAGGACCTTACATCATATTCCTTGAGACTCCAAGGTCTCAACAAGCTCAGCAAGGTTCTTTTCAGGACAACTATGCCTTTGTCTCAGGAAGTGCGTACTCTGGTAATCATCAGTATTGCTTTGATGATCTAGAGTGCTTTAGTCCAGATGATGTAGAGTATGCGGACATAGTCCAAAAAATGGCTTTGTTGACCTATCGAGCAAAGAAGTTCTTCAAAAGAACTAGAAGGCAGTTCCCTCAAAACCCAACTAGTAACAAATTTGGGTTTGACAAAAAAAGGCTACATGTTATAACTGTAACCAACTTGGTCACTTTTCAAGGGAATGTAAGGCTCCCAAGTCAAATTCGGGAACCTCACAAGCCTTTTCACATCCCTCTACACTTAAAGCCACTAGGAAGTCAACTGAAACAACAACTGTAGCTCAAGAAGTTGACTGGAGCTTCATGGTATAGTATGTGACTCCTACTCAAGCACTCATGGCCGGAACAATTTTAAAAGGGCTGAAACTCACTTTCAAAAGAAAATTGACAAGTTAGAGAAAACTGTGTCCTCGTTAAAACATGAACATACTAATTACAAGACTCAAATCAAGGATTTAATATCCAAATTTTTTTAGGCTCATGCCCAACTTGTCATAGGTGGGAACTTTTGATCCTAGAAAAGTGTGTAGTACTAGTACTCCTATCCAACAAAAGGATCAAAAGACAAAGGGAAAGACTGCTGATGAAGATAAGAAGAACAAGAAACAACAATCTTCAAGTTCCCAGAATACTAACATTGCATGCATAATGTGTGGTCTGTAAAACTACATGGCTAAAGATTGTTACTACAATCCTACTAGCACACATTATGCAAACAATGTTAAAAGAGAAGGAGCCAGGGAAGGTTTCTTATTTGGACCCTATCATATGTTCATGTGATGAAAAAGGGAAAGCTTGTTTCCGAAGCAAGGTTGCTTTCAGAAGAAAGTCTTTCTTTCGAAGGGAAAATGGCTTCGGAAGTTAAAGGTACTAAGACTCAAAGGAACAAACGAGTCCCCTTGAAACCATCCCAAAAGAAGACTACTTCAGAAGAAAAGATGGTGAAGACTTCTTCCAAAAAGATTGAAGTTTTGGAAGAATGTCATGCTGCTCAAGCTTAGTCAAGCTCATCCTCATTGATCAACCAAGGGATGGAATGGAAGATCAAAGAAGATGTAGCAGCCCAAGCCTCTTATTCACAAACATATATTGTACCCCCATGCATAAATTTTAGTTCAATATCATCCTCATTATTGGAAAATCCCAAGACCAACAAGGCTTGGGTTTCAAATCAAAACTAACTTTTTCACCTTATGTGTAAGGACATCCATATGACAAGAACAATAATGTGTGGATTGTAGATAGTGGATGATCCAGGCACATGACAAGGAACATATCTTTTCTTCAACAATTTCAACTTTTTGATGGAGGTCCTATTAAATTTGGAGGTGAGGCTGGAGGATACATTTCTGGCAGAGGAAGTTTATCCAACGACAAGTTAAAAGTTGACAAAGTACACTTTTTCAAACAACTTGAACATAACATGTTAAGTGTTTCTTTATTCTGTGATCAAAAGCATCAAATGCTTTTCACAGAACATGAGTGCATTATCCTCAAACCAGGGATGACCATTCCTTAGGAATTGGTTCATCTTAGTTCTCCCAGGAAAGGGGATATGTATAAGCTAGATATAAACAATGCTTCCCCACTAGGTGAAGTATCATGCTTTCTTTCCAAAGTTGATGGTGATGAGTCAACATTATGGCATAAATGTATGTGTCATGTAAATTTTAAAACCATGAAAAAATTGGATAAAAATAACTTGGTACATGTTTAGCCTAAAAAGGATTTTTTCTACAAAGATAATTGTGTTGCATGCCTAAAAGGGAAGCAACACAAAGCATCTCATAAATCCAAAGTTGTTAACCCTATCACCACTCCATTACACTTATTGCACATGGATCTATTTGGTCCTACAGGTATAATGAACATTGGAAGGAAATCATATTGCCTTGTAATTGTTGATGATTTTACAAGATTTACATGGGTATTCTTTTTAAGAACTAAGGATGAAACAACTAAAATGTTAAAATATTTTATTCTTAAAATTGAAAATCAAATTGATCATAAGGTTAAGATAATTAGAAGTGATTAAGGGACTGAGTTTAAGAACCATGTTCTTGACTCATTCTATAACTCAAAAGGGATTGCCAGGCAATACAATGCTCCCAGAACTCCTCAAGAAAACGATGTTGCTGAGAGGAAGAACATGACACTAATTGAGGCTGCTCGGACCATGTTAGCTGATTCAAAGCTGCCTCTAATATTCAGGATAGAGGGAGTCAACAATGCATGCTATATGTAGAATAGGGTTCTTGTAGTTAAGCCACATGGAAAAACCCCTTATGAGCTATGAAATAAGAGGCCACCATTCATTGGCTTTCTAAGGTCCTTTTACAGTAGGTGTACCATACTTAACACAGAGGACAATTTGGCAAAATTTGCTGAAAAGTCGGATGATGCTATCTTTTGTTTGATATTCCTCTAACTCTATTGCTTATAGAGTTTATAACATCAAAAATCAATAATTTGAGGAATCATCTAACATTGTTGTCAATGAGCACATTCCTTGTGTTAGGGGGAATGGCCCTGATCATATTTTTGACTTAGAATTGTTTCCCAACTATTCTGATCCATCTTGTGAGAATGTTTCAGCTGGAACATGTACCCAAAGTGAATCTAATGATGATCAACTATTTGAGTTACCCAAACCTTGTTCAGGTTCTCCAAGAGTAGCTAAAGATCAAGCTCCCACTATCTTAAGATCTGACCACATTACTATTTCAAGAGATAGTGGAGCTTCAACCAGTGGTCCACCTACTGAGCTTCAAAACACATCTGGTGACACTACACAACACCAAGCTGATAGAAGTAGAATCTTGAAGGAACAGGAAACGGTTAATGCTGCTTCACAACCCACAGATGATGATGGTGTTTCCCATTCATTCAATCAATCTTCATTGAATGAGTTTGAAACAACAGCTGGTCCAAGTGTTCAAGCTCCTGAAAAAAATATGTCCAACTTGGATCTATCATTAAAATTGGAGGTGATTTCCAGGCTCATGATTCACAACACTCATCTAGCTGAGAACATCATAGGAGAAGTCTCTAAAGGTGTGCGAACAAAAGGACAAACTCATAATGGGAATGTCTGTTTGTACTCATGCTTTTTGTCTTAGATGGAACCCAAGAAAGTAGAAGAATCCTTAAAGGATAGTAGCTGGGTTGAATCAATACAAGAGGAATTGCTTCAATTCGAAAGACAAAAGGTTTGGAACCTATGTTCGATACCATTTGGTCAAGTACGAATAGGCACCAAATGGGTCTTCAGAAACAAGTGAGATGATAGAGGCTTGATAATTAAGAATAAGGCAAGACTAGTAGTTCAAGGATACACCCAAGAGGCAGGAACTGATTACGTTAATGTCTTTGCACCAGTTGCAATACTTGAGCCGGTGATGATCTTTCTTGCTTATACTGCATCCAAGAATTTTACTGTCTACCAACTTGATGTCAAGTGTGCCTTTCTAAATGGGGATATAGATAGGGAGGTCTATGTGTGTCAATCTCTAGGATTTGAAGATCCATAGCACCCCAACTATATGTGCAAGTTGGATACAACTCTATATGGGCTGCACCAAGCACCTAAGCTGTGGTATGAGACTTTGTCTCAATTTCTCCTGAAAAATGGGTAGACTAGAGGCACCATTAACAAGAATTTATCCATAAAGAAGTCTGGGAAAGACATTTTGCTTGTCCAAGTCTATATTGATGACATCATATTTAGTTCCTCAAATAACCAAATATGAAGAGACTTTGAGAGCATCATGAAAAAGAAATTTGAGATGAGTTCCATGGGAAAGATGGAATTCTTCCTTGGAATACATGTAAAACAGATGAAGGAAGGGATCTTTATCAATCAATCTCAGTATGTATCTAAGATCTTAGAATTATTTGATATGAAAGATTGCAAGCCAGCCAAGACACCCATACCCAAAAACCATAATCTTTGTCCTGACTCTGAGGGGGAGGATACTGATTAACATAAGTATAGGGCAACCATCGGGTCTTTAATGTATCTCACTATGAGTAGACCTGATATCATGTTTGTCATATGTATTTGTACAAGATATCAGGCCACTCCAAAGGTGTCTCACCTAGTTGCTGCCAAGAGAATCCTTAGATACCTTAAAGGAGCACCTAAACTAGGCCTTTGGTATCCGTGCAATAGCAATTTTAATCTATATGATTATTCTAATAGTGACTATGGTAAGAAATCAACATTAGGTAGATGTCATTTTATTGATGGAAGGATTATCTCATGGCAATGCAAGAAGCAATACTGTGTCTCTACATCTACTGCTGAAGCTAAATACATAGTTGTTGTAAGGTGTTGTGCTTAGCTGCTGTGGATTTAGAATCAGATGCTGGACTACGGATTCAACTTCATGAGCACTCCTATCCACATGACAACAATAGTGCTATCTCCACTACTGAAAATCCAGTGAAGCAATCCAAGACAAATCATATTGACATCAAGTATCATTTCATAAGAGATTTCATGAGAAAAATCTGATTAAGCTAATCAAAATTGATTCAAATGAACAATATATTGATTTGTTCACTAAAGCCTTTGAGGAATAAAGATTTAAGTATCTCATTACAGCTATTGGGATGATAAACATTGATTAGTCTATCTCATTTGAAAACCCTTTTTCAACTATGCAATGTCTTTTGTCAAAACAATCTAAGCCCTGTTACAAAAGGTTTTTCTCTAAAATTTTTCTAAGTATAGATTCTTCCGAAGAGAAATTAACTCTCAAAAGATGTTTCATATATCTTCCAAAGCAAAATTTCTCCAAGGGAAATCTTCTTCTCGGAAGAATTTTTAGTCTCGGAAGAAGCGATTGATAATTTATCAGATCTACTTCCGAAGCTTATAAATTC
>BJCM01094049.1:0-18499 GCA_018326385.1 Flaveria bidentis | reverse complement strand
AACAAGACAATTCAATATGACAAAGTCAACATCAAGACAATTAGAAAGTCAAAATTAGGTCATGTTGTAATATTAGTATAAATAGACCCACTAGTGCATTTTTGCAAGGGTGGCTTTTGTGTGTGTTTCTTATGGTGTAAATCACTATTCAAGGAGAAATTCTCTCCTTTGGGTGGGTTGATTTCACCAGCCATCTATGATTCTCATTGTAACTTGTTTATCAACATTAATAAAATCATAACATTATTATTATCCATCTCTTTGTTCTTTGATTCACACACGTCCACCCATCTTAATTTTGATTTCTAGATCTGAACGAGATGAATCCTAAGATCCAAGCTCAATGAATCTGAAATATTTATTTAGCAGTCTGTTTACCTTTTTTGCATGCTACACAGAAATCCGGAAGTTGAAAGTTCTTGACATTCACTCCATTCACTAAATCATTCTGGATCAGATGATTCATCTTCCGTGGATTTATATGTCCCATTCTCCTATGCCAGGATATCGAGTCCTTCTCTATTGCCTTTGACAAGAAGTCATTATATCTTGAAGCTAACATTAAGATTTGATCCTCCAGGATAATGTAATCCTTCTTCAATACATAGCACTTCTTGTTGTCAAAGACCACTTTGAATCCTTTGTCACATATCTGGGAGACTGAAAACAAGTTATTCTGTAGTTGTTGAACGTAGTTGACCTTATCAAACTTTACTTTTTGGAATCCTACTTCTCCTTGAGTTGTGATGTATCCTCCCATTTTCCCAGAAAATGATACATTTCCCCTTTAATTTGTTTGACATTGAAAAGGAGAGACAGATTCCCGGTCATGTGCCTAGACGTCCCACTATCAACAATCCAGGTGTTTGTGATAGCACTGTAACGGACACCCTGCACATTAAAAGGAAATGATCAGTTTAGGTTTGGGACCCAAGCCTTAACTGGCTTGGGTGACCTAGAGGAATCACACATCATGAACTCAGCCTACTGTCCATTTGAGGGTGAGGGAATATCATTCTTCATATTGTTCTTATCATCAGACAGTTGACTTGACTTTTCTTTCTATAAGCCAGTTCTGTGTAAGGCTTGTTTGTGATAAATAAACGACTGGCTTACAGTCTAAACATTAGGTTCATTTATTCTTTTTGGTGGAGAGATAGAACTCCTTTTATAAGAATATGGTTTAGTATCATAAAGTTCAATTTTCTGTCTTGAAGTCTGATAATAAGGACAATTTGAAGCAATATGTCCTTTCTTTCCACAATTGTAGCAAGATCTCCCTTCTACATGTTGATGAAACTGTTTCTATGGGGAAGTGTGTGATACAGGTGTGACTTTAGTCTAGTTAGGTTAGGACACTTCTTGGTTAGATGTTTTTTATTCTTTAACAAAATTCATTGTTTGAATGTTTTTAACATCTTTAGCCTTTAGTTTATTTGGACTTTGACGTGGAGCACGTGGTTGGTTAACTGGTTTGGTCGTTTTGGGTTCAGAAATAAACTTGTTTGAACTTGACTTTACATTAACCTTCTCAAATTGTTCATCCAAATTCACAATAGACATCTTACCTGTAGATTTCAAAGTAGCCTCCTTTTGTTTAGTGATAGAATTCACCTGTTTAACCATGGAATCCAGATCACTAACCAGAGAAGTGGACACCACATGATCCTTAACTGGATTGTTATTTACTGGTCTACATTTAGTATTTAATATGATCTCATGTGGTGGTGGAACAACTTTGTAACCCAACCCCTCCCTATTGTTTCGTTCTTTCACTAAGTGTTGAACTATGTGAGAAGAACTGGTCTAACTATGCAGTTTCTGTTTTAATGTGTTGACTTCAACTTCCAAAACTACTTTTTCTTTCTTAGTTTCTTCCAAGGAGTTTAAATAGAACTTTCTATCATTGGCTTGATTAAAAGCAACAACCTCGGTTTCCCTTAGTTGTTTTTTTAAAAGTTCTATTTTCTCTTTATAATTGTACTCGTTTTGTTTTAAAATCCGATTAGCTTCTGTGCACAGTTGTAAATCATTTACCAAGCTATCATTGTGGTCTAATAACCTAGAAAACTTAAGATCAATTCTTTCTCTAAATTTATTACATTCAATACAAGCATGATTTTCAAAGAGTTGGTCTTTGGTACTTACCTGTGAAGATTCAGTTGAATCAGCCATTAGACAAATACGGATGAGTCAAATGCGGATGAGTCAATCGTGCGATTGGACAAATGAGGATGAGTCAATCGTGCGATTGGACAAATGCGGATGAGTTAATCATGCGATTGGACAAATGCGGATGACCAATGTGGATGACTCAATCTTGTGGAGGAGGTATGCGATTGAAGTGTGCGAATGAATTGAATCGTGCGATTGGATTCAGTCATACGTATGGAGTATGCGAATGGAGACAAGAGAATGAACATGTTCAGTCCTACGAATAGATGAGCGACTGAGTTCAATCGTGCGAATAGGTGTGTGATTGAGTTCAGTGGTGTGATTGAGTTCAGTCGTGTGATTGAGCCAATCGTGCAACTGAAGGTTGTTGTTTTTGAAAATTCGAAGGTTTTTGACACTTAGACACAATAAAAACGATTTTTCACGAACCCTAATCTGTCGTAAGCCGATAAATGTAAACTTTGAGACCTGGAGACACCGAACACACTATTTTACTCAAAAAGATGATGTTTTTTGAATGAAAAACGTGATTTTTACACCAAAACCAATCGAATCACACGCAAAATCAAGGGCCAAAGCTCTGATACCACTTGTTAGGACCGTGTACGTACGGAGTACTAACTGATATGCGTGTAACCAGATCAAATAGTGCGGAATCCTATTTGATTGGCGATCCAATCAGTGAGAACGACAACCCAATCGATCTAACAATGAAACAAACGTTAAGAGTTGATTAGAAATCGATCAGGAACGAACTACAAACTTGGAGTAGGTTTTCTGGACGCTCTGGACAACTAGGTTAAGAGTATGTGTCGAAATTCTATTAAGTGTCCCGTTTTTCCACGAATTAGGTGGTATTATAGGTTATGGGTTTCCAATCGTACGACTGAACCATTAGCATGGTTCAATCGTGCGACTGAATCATGCGATTGATCCATACGCATGACTGAAGGTTCAGTCGTGCGACTGAGTCAATCTTATGTCTTAATCGTGTGACTGATCCAGTCTCCTGGTTCAGTCGTGCGACTGGTCCATTAGCATGAGATATTCATGCTCATGGTCCATTAGCATGAAGACTCATACGATTAAGTTTGAACATATTTCTCAATCATTATTGACTAAGAACTATGCTCAACAACCTTATACCTGTATAGTAAGTTCATTATAATTCAACACACAATAATACAATGAATTATTAAACATTATAAGTATCAACCACATATTATATTTCATTCAACTCAATCATTACATATGTGTAAGATGTGACAAACTTTTACCTTAAGCACATAAACTAGGTATATATATGTATCAACATAGGTCACTACTATCATAAAGCAAAGGAGATCATCACTCCAGATCAGTACTTATGTACAACAAAGGAGATTAGCACAAACACAAGACACATAAATACACCAAACATTGCTCAAAGATATGGCTTATATGATTTGTATCATGGTGGGTGAAATATCAATTCTCAATCCAATTTTTGTCGGGACTCAGTTTTCATGCACGCAAAAAAGATTACGTAAATCCAGATATTCTTAAGCATATATTTTAGTTTAAATCATTGTGTTTATCTGTGTGTGAAAAAAGCGAATCCGTGTTCGTTTGTATGCAATTTCAGTGAAATGCATGAAAAATGATAAAATTGTAACAACATAAGATGAAAAACCCAAAAGAATATTCAAATGAAATTTTTTTATAATTTTTTATTTTTATTATATATATTTATTATAATATTTTTTTAATTTTATTTATATTTGATTTATTTGTATATATATTTTTAATTACCGAGAACTTAATCGATTATGAGATCACATCCTCAAGATATACTTAAGCACAAAGATGAATTTAATAATCAACAAGCAATACGATCACACTAATAACAAAATCTAATTATAGTGTTTGAAAAATTTTGAAATTTTCTAACAGATCAATAACGATTGCTGATATGTTTTTCCACTTAAACCCATGCCCTATCTTTTTCAACAAGCAGCAGATGATTCATTAAGATTCGATTAAATACTTTTGAATGCTAGGACCCCATAATCATTTGGCAAAAACCTCACCCAACCTCAGGAATTCTTGAATTTTATTATGATCTTTATAGAGCAAGGCTTGTGCATTAGTGTGCAAGTGATTATGAACAGAATATTGCATTTTGTGATGAAATGATCGTTAGATTGACACAACTTAGAACAAAATGGTGAGAGCTCTAGGTTTATACTCACGTATAACAAAGGAGATGACCTTTTAATCTTGTGTCGATGAGAGCTCCAGGTCAGTACTATCATACAACAAAGGAGATCATCTCTCCAGATCGATACTTCTGTACAACAGAGGAGATTAGCACAAACATAAGACACATAAATACTCCAAACATTGCTCAAATATATGGCTTATAGGATTTGTATCACGGTGGGTGAAAGATCAATTCTCCATCCAATTTTTATCGGGGCTCAGTTTTCATGCAAGCCAAAATGATTGCGTAAATCCAAATGTTTTTAAGCATGTATTTTAATTTAAATCATTGTGTTTATCTGTGTGTGAAAACAAGCGAACTCGTGTTCATTTGTATGCAATTTCAATGAAATGCATGAAAAATGATAAAATTGTAACAACATAATATGGAAGACCCAAAAGAATATTCAAATGAAAAAAAATTATAAGTTTTATTTTTATTATATATATTTATTATAATATTCTTTTTTATTTTTATATATATTTTATTTGTATATATGTTTTTAGTTATCGAGAACAGAGTCGATCATGAGATTAATCCTCAATATATACTTTAGCACAAACATGAATTTAATAATCAACGAGCAATGCGATCACACTGATAACTGAATCTAATCATAGTCATTGAAAGATTTTGAAATTCTCAAACAGATCAATAATGATTGTTGATATGTTTGTCCATTTAAACCATGCCCTATCTTTTTCAACAAGCAACTGATGATTCGTTAAGATTTGATTAAATACTTTAGAATGGTAGGACCCCACAATCATTTGGCAGAAACCCTCACCCAACCTCAGGATTTCTTGAATTTTATTACGATCTTTAAAGAGCAAGGCTTGTGCATTAGTGTGCCGGTGATTATTAACAGAATATTGCATTCTGTGATGAATTCATTGTTAGATGATTTGACACAACTTAGACCAAAATTGTAAGAGCTCCAGGTCTATACTCACGTATATAAAAGGAGATGACCATTTAATCGTGTGCCGATGAGAGCTCCAAGTCAGTTTATCGTACAGCAAAGGAGATCATCACTCTAGATCAGTACTTCTGTACAATAGAGGAGATTAGCACAAACACAAGACACATAGATACACCAAACATTGCTCAAATATATGGCTTAAAGATCTGTATCATGGTGGGTGAAAGATCAATTCTTAATCCAATTTTTGTCGGGACTCAGTTTTCATGCAGGCCAAAATGATTGCGTAAATCCAGATATTCTTAAGCATATATTTTAATTTAAATCATTATGTTGTTGTCTACTTTATTTTTCAGGCTGAGTCTACCAAGCATATCTTTAAGAATCTATTTGATTTTCTTTTATTTGCAATTAAAAATAACATGTGAATCAAATAACAAAATTAGTTACTATCATTTATTATTTGAAAACGCAAGTCATGTAAGAACAAGCATTTCAAGATGATATACAATCATTTCTCAGTCATCTCAAATCAAGTTTCCAATTCACTTTTTATTATTTATATTTAATTTTGATATATTGTCCCCCTAAATTTTTATTTTTCCAAACCTATATATGTATATATATATTATACTTATAAAATTGTACAAAAATAGAAATTTACCAAAGGACTTCCAAACTACACTGATATAAAGATAAGAAATGAAAAAATATGCAGTGATTGTGAAGTGAGAACTATAATTGTGCAGATAAAAATCCATATTATAGATAAAATACCATGACTTTAATTTGTTTGTTCCGCCTCAAATTTGAATTAGGAATAATCTTTATCAATAAATTAGATTATTGACAGACCTCCTAAAGTGTTCCTCCACTCATAAATAAATTATTTTGAAAGAGAAACCCCAACCATCGTACTCGTGGGAGTTCCTTTTTTAACGGTATAGGTAATCTGTTTCAACAAACAATCTGTTGAAATATCGGGGATATATGTATCCTTCTTTTTAATTTGCCAAATTTGTTTCGTTTCAATTAATTTGAATTTGAATGAATTAAATTTGGAAATTATTTTCTGTTTAAGACCAGAAGGAAAAGAATTTGGTTTTGATCCTTTGGTCATTTTCATCTTTGAATCATGTGTAACCGGCTTCACATGAAAAGGTTTGAATGAAGAGTTTTTCATCCATCTATTCAAAGATATGTGCTTTGAACCTCTTGAACCAGAGAAACAACCTATGTTGCATTTATTTCGAACATTCTTTGTAGACTTACATCCGGAGAAGCAATTCGTTTTGCCTTTACCATCCCTAACAAGTCTTTGAGGACATTTCTTTACCACATGACCTTCTTTTCCACACTCAAAACAAGCCTTGAAAGGCTTTTGATGCTTGACTGACCTATATGATACATGTGGGGATGAGGATTGCTTTGAGCTTGTAGGAATCTATTGCTTCTTCTCAACTCTTTTACAAGGTTGAGGTATGATAGACAGAGATGGAGACTTCGTTTGTTGAGTTTTGTATGGATGACTGGCTTTTGCAGTTGGAGAAGATATCCGTATTAGTCTTGATTCAGCTTTTGGAAGTTTTTGAGACTTGACAATTTCAGGTGATATCTTGATCTTTGAGGAACTGACATTGTCCTTTGTGTTTGAATCATCATCGGAGCTTGTCTAGTCTTGTATACACAAATCTGCTTCCAATGGATCTTGATTGACAGGAAAGGATGTGTTGTTGTTGTTAGAACTTGATGATTAGGTGACTCTTGATTTATCTCTTCTTTCACAACCTTGACAGGTTCAAAGGTAGGAATTTCACCTGCTTTAAACTTATCAAAGAACTTAGAAGAAACAATAGATACATAATTACAAACAACCGGAACTGAATAATCATTATCTGGACTGTCAACATTCGGTTTATTATATCCTATACCACTATAGGATCATAATCATCTCGCACCTCTTTTAGATTCACACCACTCAAACCTGCATATAGACTATTAGTAGGTTGTTCAAACAAATCATTTTTAGGATAAGATCTAGGAATTGATGAATAACACAAAGTAGAAGGGGGTGTAACTGAATTAAATACAATTTCACTATCAGATTTATATCAAATCCCATGTTTTACCCATGCCCCTTGTTGTTTAGCAATAAGCTCATCATTTTTCATGTGTGAAAGGGTCCATTTATCAAGCTTTGTTTGAAGCTGTTTTGTTTCAAATTGAGCTAAAACAACCCTTAAAATATTAATTTCAATGTTACGCTCCAAAATTGTTCGTCTCAAAGATCATTTTCAGCCAATGCTTCATTAAGTTTCCTTGAAAAAGCAACTTTATTTTTCTTTAATTCCTTATTAATTATTTTTCATTATCCAATAACAATTTGTTTTCCTTCTAAATCCCAAATAACAAGATTTTGCAAGACGAAGAACACATATCCCAAATAGTCTCATAAGGAAGAACCATGATAGTTTGTTCCGCAGCTAAGCTCTTTTCACAGTTTCAAACCCTTATGATTTTTTGTTGTTCCTCTTCTTTGACCTTCAGCATCTCTTCAGCCTCAGATTCTTTCTCTCTCTTTTATCAGTTTTTCCAGTCTTATCATCATCAGTTCTCACAGACTCCGGTGACCTGTCATTGTCAGCTCTCAAAGCTTCACGGTTCTCTTCAACAGTATCACTGAATTCAATATTTAAATTCGAATCAGTTCTTAATAACTTTAACTTTTCAATCATCTCTATTTTGTAATCAAGTATGCTTGTTACAAAAAAGATAAGATCAGTATTAAGCATGTTGGTTTGATGTAGGAACACAGCTTGCTGAAATTCCTTTCTTTTGATGTCCAGCTCAAGAAATCTTAGCTTGTTGATCATTTCCATGAGTTTGGTTTCAACATAACCTCTTTCTTGCTTTAGCATTTTAACTTGATGATTCCATTTAGACGGAAGAGAGTCAAGAAGTTTTTGAATTTGTTCATAATTACTAAGATCTGGAACATGTTTCTTTAGATTATTTGCCACCTTTAAGAATCGTTCAATCAGCTATGACAATTTTCTCCCTTCTTTGCTGCAAAAGAGTCAAACTGGCTATGTGCCGTCGTCAGATTGTTTTTTTGTAAATCTTTTAAAATCGTTGAATATTTTTTCATCAGGACGAAATCAATTAATCCCAAATAATCAATTTTCATTGATTTTTTTATTTGCCCACAACTCGCTTTTAAAAAAATTAGCCCATAAAAACAAACCCAATTTGATTAGAATAGGCCCATTAATTATTCATAAACCCTAACACGTAATTCTAACTTTAACAAAACACACACTCAAGTGTGTAGAGAAAGAGAGGCGGATGAGTGAGAGACCCTATCTAGGGTTCTAGCGAGAAGCTTCTTTCCGGCGAGCCCTCTAGCGACGAGTAGCGGGTGTCTCCGAATAGACCTTGACTCCTAAAGTCTGATGATGGTGATGGTTTCGATCAAAAGACAGCAAGGTTGGTGTGTTCCAGCGATGGAATTTGATGGCTGTTGCGGTTATGATTATTGTTGGTTAGGGTTTAGGCCGCCTAAGGCAGTGGTGATTGTGGCTGTCATTGTAGACGTCTTGATGGTTGTGGTTGTAGACGTCTTGATGGCTGTTTGGTGGAGGTCAAAGGTGGTTGTGGTGGTTAGTGTTCCAGCGACTAGGGTTTGGGTGTTGTTTGCTTAGTTTCCCCGAATGTTGGTTTTGGTTGTTGTTTGTTTAGTTTCAAAATTTTTTTAAAAAATTCGCTGACAATAATAGTTTCGCCTGAGTTTTTTCAGTTTCGCCAAAGTTGAGTCGCCAAACGAAATTATAATTTCGCCAAAGCAGTTTCGCCGGACGAAATTATAGATTTGTTGGAGACTAAATTCGCCGGAAACTTAATAATAAGAATAGATCTAGTTTTGCTGGATGAAGATGTTGAAGCTCTAAGAACACACATACTAGTGTGTGTGAGAGAAGATTTCAGATCTTAAGATTTTCTTTGATTTTTCTTGTATAAAAGATGATGTAGATCCAATATATGTTGTATGTGATTCAGATCTGATGAATTGATTGTGTTTGTGATGAAATTTGAAATTCAGATCAAGTTTCTCTCTCTCTAGAAAACCACTTTCTCTCTCTAAACTTTGATGAACATCTTCAATAAATCTTTAAATCTTCAATGAATTTGATCCAATATGGCTATGATACCAAATTGTTTGCCTAGAATAATCACATTTGAATCAAATCATGAAGATTATAGATCAAAATAATGATGAACACAATGAAAAACCCTAATTTGATCTAACTTGATTGCATATGATTTGTACAAAGTAGAAACCCCAATCAAGTGGTCATTCAATCATGTTAGACCTAATTATCATCAACATATTTATAATGAATATAATATTCACTAATTGCACTTAACCCCTTAGACTTAGGCTAATTAATGAAAATTACATATAAAACATAAAAATGACTAAAACATATGTAAATATATTTTGTTGACACAAAATATATTTATTACAATAAAAATCCTAGTCGTCTAAATCTTCAACGTCTCGTCTCGGTTCTTCATCTCGAACATGTCAGGTTTGACTTTTGCGCTAATCTGGTTGTCGAGACTTGATCAAAAACAAGTTAATTTATCGGTATTAGCTAGCTTTATTATATAAGGATAAGTAAGGTTGTTACACCCCAACCTTAACGGTGGAATCGTCGAGATGTGAGGGTTAAGATTGTTCACAACCACATAATACTATCTTTAAATAATAATATCATTATCATAAGTTTCAAAAGTATGCAAGTGACAACCAAGAGTCTCAACCAGCAATTAACAAAACATAAGATAAATCCAAGACAATTTATTTATTAAACTAGGTCTAATCCTAGATGTGAGAAAACTTCAAAAGATGTCATCAAAATTGAGCATTTCCTGAAACTTGTTAAAAATTAAAGGTCAACTATAAAAGTTGGTGAGTTTTCAAGGGTTTAATATACATAAATATATCAAAAGGTTACAAGTAGCAATTCATGTCATAGGTTATGAGTTATGCAAGATTATAGAAAACATATAGCTACAATCAAACCTTGGCCAAGATTAAGATTACAAGTTTATAACAATTAGCTAAGTGTATTTGGTTCCCATGATGAACAAGTCATACGTCATCAGGAGCCGGCAATAAATCGGCTTTAGCATCAAATAGGCTTGCTAGGCTCATAGATCTATGACTTCTCTAGGGTAGCAATAGTTAATGATTGTCAACATATAATATATCTCATATAAAGATCACAATAACACAAATAACCATGACAAAAATATAAGTATGAATTGCTAGTGCGTTACAAGTATAAAACGTTTACAAGTGTAAGTTAATAAGTTTAACATGTTTCACCCCAAAATAGTGTGAAATAATATAAAAAGGGGCAAGGAAACTCACTTGACCAATAAGTATATATATGATAATTAATAAGAATAATAATCAAGGTTCCAACAAAATCCTTCACATGGTACCTAAATATAGATATATTTACAAGAATTAAGTCCAATGATAAGTTTAATGTTTTAATGAGGACTAGGATTTTTAGTGGTATTTGGGGGTTTTATTAACTAAACTAAATAAAATGCGATAATTAATTATATTTTTAAATCAATGAAAATATAGTAGTTGAGCCTTCTATTATAAAGAATGCATCAAAATATTATTTGTAACAAAGTTTAACTATAATTTTTTATAATTTTTAACATACCCATGATTTAAACAATAATATATAGATAAAGGTTTAGGGTTTTAAATCACTATCTAGAGTCTATTTTATAAAAATACAAACTAAATATAATTCTTGTTTTATAGAATGTTTAAATTATTCAAGAAATAAATTGATAGGAATTGGTAAAATTATTTTAAAAATACACAAGTATATAAAATTATTTTTAAATTTTCAGAATCCTTTTATATATTTTAAAAACTTGAATTTAAACGAAAGAATGGATTGAGGGTCCCCGGGTTCTAACCCGAGACCTCAAGTCCACACTGCACGCACATTACCAGTAAACCAAAGGCCTTAGCCACGATTTATCTCCGTTTTAATTTCTTAAAAGTATAACTCAAGCAAAAACCCCCAAATCCTATGAACACTAATTTGACAAATCCTAAAATTTAACATCAATTCGATGTTGTTACTCAGATTAACCATGGGGCTTTTGATCCCCAAGTAAAACCGAGTGTGCAAGTGTGTTCTACTTACTTGATTATAAGGGAATTGTTAAGATTCACTTTGGTTTATCTTCGGTTCTTTCGTGATGAAAAGAGGGTTTGATTTCAAGTTTGTGATGGATCTTTCAAGAAATTAAGCTTTTAGAGAGGTTAAAGGGATCTAAAAGGATGATTCCCCTCTGTTAAATAGCTTCGGTTGATACGTTAAGCAGTCGAATGAGCTTCAAATTCTGTTCGACTATCTTGGTTACAAAAACGTTTTAATTGATGGTTTAACTCCAATTAAACGTTGTATTAAGGTTGTAATTGGTTATTCAAACATTTCCAATCATTTAATTTGATTAATCAACACATTGTATACGTTTAACGGTTATGAACCGTTTGTGATTGTTGATTTTGGTTCAATTCCCTTTAATGCTGACTGTAATGGTTTGATTGGACATGGGTTCGAATCCACAATGATCCTACGATTCGATTGGTATTTTTAACAAGTTTAAAAACGTTCAAAATTCGATGTTCGGTGGTCACCGGAGCTCGGCCGGAGGGTGGCCGAACGGTGGCCGGATAATAGGGGGTGAAAGGGGAAATGATTTGGGTTTTTTCAATTTTTACACATTTAGTCCCTGTGGTTTTAATCTTTATTATTTTATGCATAATCTTTATTTTTAAATAGGCCCCTTGAGCTTAATTAAACTTTAAGTTTTACATAATTTCACTTGTTAACTTTTATAACTTATTATTATTATTATTATTATTATTATTATTATCTATCACTATGTTAAATTTAATAATCTAATTTTTAACTTTCAAATTAAAGAATTAAAGACAAACTAAGAAGTAAATATAAGTAACTCTTAAGTTTTATAATTGAAAATAATAACCCTTAAAAGAATAAATGACGTTAACTTTTAATTAACGAAAAAAATGAGATGTTACAAAGGTCATCTACGCAGAGAATATATGGAAAGTGTTTAACGATATGACTCGATTAACTTAAAGACACAAACTTTGTGATTTAAAATTGAAACATGGAATAGATTAATGAACACAATTGCATAAGCAAGAAACTTTAAAATGAATTTGTTTGAATATCAAGAAACAATCAATTTTGGGTTTCCAATTTTGCAAGATCAAGAATTAGTACTTTTAAATTAGGGTTTGTAAGAAACAATTCTTAAAGATCTTAACTTTTGATTAAATTGATAACAAAGAAACAATCTTTTAAGACTTGTTAATTCACAATGTTACCAATTCACTTATATTACGTAGCCTACTTTTCTTAACGAACTCACGATGAAAGGAAACCGGAAACTGATAATCAAACAAACAACTTTATTTATAAGCAAAACGTTTATATCAACCAAAACATATTTTTGATTCAATAGATGAATGTTTATTACAAAAACCTAATCAAACATACCAATCATCTCACTTGACAAGAATTGTACTCTCGAAAGCAATCAAGAAAAGCCTAGCCACGCATCATCTTCATTAAATTTTCAATCTTGATTTGGTAACTGAAAAGGAGGAGTCAGATCATTAGTATTGTTGCCATAGCTAAGATTTGGATGGTTTCTAATACCGAGATGATAAGTGTTGTAATTCATGTCATATGTCTTCCTGTCTCCTTGGCCTTGTATTTGGTTCATATTTTCACTCTTCCCCATATTCAAATAGCATTTGATCGATGTATGGCCGATGTCATTACACATATCACACACGTCATACTCACTAGATATGTTTGCCACACCACTCTTTCCAACTTTAAGGCTCGTAATTTCTCGTTCTAAGATTGCAATTCTATCCATGGCCACATGATCATTCACCATTTTAACACTTAACCCCCTCGACCTTCGACTTGATTGTGCATGCTTCTTGGAGATGACACTCATCCTTTAGAGAATATTCCAATCATCATCTTCATAGTTCAAGGTGAATGTTCCTGCATTTATGGAATTTACATCTCTTGCATCCTACTGTGATAATCCATCATAGAATGCTGAAAATAACTCCCACTTCGTTATGCCATGATGTGGACAAGTTCTTAAAATCTCTTTGAATCGATGAAAAGCTTCATAAAAATATTCACCTGATTGTTGTGTAAATCCTCAGATGGCTCACCTTGCATCACTTGTCCTTTGGGAAGTATACTATTCATCCAAGAATTGTTGTTTCATTTTACCGATGTGTAAATACTTGCTCATGGTAGAGATAGAAACCATTGTTTGGCCTTGTCTTTAAGGGTGAATTGAAATAGGACCAATTTAAATTCATCCAGTGAGAAAACTTGGGCACCAATTGTGCTACATGATGCCTTAAATTTGGATATATTCAAGTAGGGTTCTTTAGTTGCCATACCATAAAAGTAAGGTAGAATTCCCAATCATTTTGGTCGAACATCAAAAGCTCATCCCGTTTATGTTGGTGAAACTATGGGAGATGAGTTGATAGCAATGGAAAGATGAAAGTGACTATCCACACCATGTGTTGGTACATGATGTTGTGCTCCCAGATTGGAAAGTATGCCATTAAATGGTTGACCTCTAAAGTCATTGTGAATGGGTGGTTGAGCATAACACCACCCTAACGATGGTTTTGATATCCAGATTGGTTTCTATAATCCTCAAAGTCATGTTGTTTTGGTCCACCCATGTTAACTTGATCTTTAATTTAATCTTCCATATGATTAGTATGGTAACTACCTTCGACTAAAAACCGATCCTCAGTTCTATAATGAATCCCTTTCACATCATGCTGGAAACCTAGATAACATATTCAAACATTAGGTGCTAGTTGGAAATTTATGGACGGAGGTTGGTGTTGCACCCTTTGATTTGTAGGGATCGACCCCTGGGGTTGAGGTTGCATTGGTTGTGGTTGAGATAGAGGATCATCAAGTGGAGGAAATACAAGGAATGGGATGTCTCCCAAGGGTTGGTTGGGTTATGGCCCTCCTTGGTTTTCTGGATTATTCATTCTTCTTGTTTAGTTACTTTTGGGAGTTGTTGAAAGCCTATTGAAAATCCATTGAGTAGTTGTTGAAGATGTACCCTCTTCAGATCTTGTTTGACCATAAAGTTGAGAAATCTTTGAAGTTGATGATTTGTGAAACACATGATTTCCTCTTAAAGTCTTCTCAATTTCTAGATCAAAGTGCAATGGTGAGGTCCTTCCTGAAAATGTTGTATGCATTAACGTAATGGTTACCTCGCGTAATACTGAACAAAGAAGCAAAGTAAACAATGACAGAAAAATAAAATCTTTTGGGTTTTTTATATATTTTTAAGAAAAGCAAACAAAAAACAATTAAAGACTAAGCACACTAATTCCCCGGCAACGGTGCCATTTTGATATGTTTGTGGAGACTTTATCAAAAATAATTTAATTTATTGGTCTTAGCTACCTTTATTATGTAATGGTAAGTAATGTCGTTTCCACAGGGAATATGTGGAAAGTGTTTAATGATATGACTCGATTAACTTAAAGACACAAAATTTATAATTAAAAATTAAAACTTTAAATAAATTGAATAACCCAAGTGCAAAAAGCAATAAACTTTGGAATGAATTTAATAAATAATGAGAAAATAATCACTTTCAGGTTCCCCTTCTGTTAACATTATGAATGAACTCATTAAGATTAATAATTGGTACTTATATCATGTTGTGTACTTTTCTTAATGAGTTCACGATGCAAGGAAACCAAAAACTGATAATCAAGCAACCAAATTTATTTACAAGTAACTTGTTTAAATTAATCAAAGCATAAAATTTCATTCAATCAATCCATGTTCATTACAAAAACCTAATTGAACATATCAATTGTCTCACTTTACAATAATTGTACTTCCGAAAGCAATCAAAAGAAACTAGCCATGCGCCATTGTAGGGTTTTAAATAAGGCTGATGCAACCCAAAACATCCAAACAATTTGTCCTGCATGCATGCACAAAGTGCTAAGGTAGAATGCTTTGGAAGTTTCACATTCTGCATTATAAAACTTTCTAAGTGTAAAATCTTCCGAAGCCAAGACCAATATCTTCCGAAGCTAAATATGAAGTATTCTGAAGCTTTAGAGAAAAAGTCTTCCGAAGCCAGTTTATGAAGACAGATTTCTTCCGAAGACTTTTGAGTACATGTTATTATCTCATGTACTTTTACTAAAAGGTTGGACCACCTTTCCGCTGCGACTCTATTTGACTCACCAACTTTCACAAGTTGGTGAAAGGGTCCATGCTTTTGGTAAACTATACATTAAGGTCTTGAGTTTGTTACTTTCTACTTTATGTACTTTTATCCTTTTTGTAATATATAAGGATGTGAGCTATGTCATGTCATAGTCACAAGTCAAAAGGCAATCTGCCTTTTGACTTTACATTGATTTTATTGTTGTCTAGATCATGTATCCAGCTAGCCTTCAAAGTATGGCCGGCTGTAGGACATAGTATAAAGTATCTCTAGTCCCTTGTATCTTAAGGCATGCTTTGAGAAAACACTTGTAAGGAACTAGAGAGCAATATACAACATTCTTGAAAACCAAATACTTGTGTTATTTGTTCTTTTTCTGTCTCTTAGTTAAATGTGTTTCTTAGCTTCATTGCAACTGATTTCTAGTTTCCCATTTGATCTGTTAAGTGTTCTAAATCTATCTCTCCACATTGTGTGTTGTGTTGTAAGTGATCAAACCCCTCAAACGATCCTGCAATTGGTATCAGAGCATTCCAGGCTCTTGATAGTAAGATCTCACCATCTTAAGATCCCAGTCACACATAAAATACTTAACATCTCAAATGGCAGCTATCACTAAAGCTGATATGGAAACATGAACCATGAAAAAGTCCCCACTAATCACTCCTAAATACTTTGATACTTGGTGCTAGAGAATGGAAGGTTTCATCAAGTCTCATGAGTCCAGGATGTGGAATTTGTTATCTCAGGAACTTACATACCAAGCACCTCTTCAGCTACTGCTGGAGGTGGTATGATTCCAAAGGCTATGGCTAACTACTCAGATGAAGACATAAGGAGAGTAGATATTGATCAAAAAGCCATGATAGACCTTCAGACTGCCCTTCCAAACTTTGTGTACAGAGGTTTCAAGAAATGGAAAATAGCTAAGCAGTTGTGGGATGCATTAAAACTAATGTATGAGGGTTCTACTGAAGCCAAGGAGAACAAGAAGGAACTCCTGAAGTAGCAGTTTGAAAACTTCACCTTTAAAACAGGTGAAACCATGACTCAACAATACCTCCAATATGTTGAGATTCTGGACACTCTAGTGGATGTTGGAGTCACTCTTGAGAACATGGACATTGTAAGGAAGTTCATGTTATTTCTTCCTAGGCAATGGATAAATTATTGTGTTGTTATCAAGAGGATTGAGAACCTTAAGAATCTTACTTTGACTGAGTTGTATGGTATTCTCAATGGATACCAGATGGAAATGAACATGCAAGGTTCATCTGGTAACTCCAGCAATCAAATGAGTTCAGCCCTACATGTGTCTGAAAAGGATAGCATAGAACCTCAATATCATCTTATATGCTACCCTGACAACTCACAAAAGGGTCCCCTTTCATCACCTTCCCAGAGACACCAATAGAAAGTTACACTCAAGGAAGCCCATTCCAAAGCTTGTGATGAAAGTTTTGGCAACTTTCTTTTCACCCTTGAAGACCAGGATTGTATCTATCCAGATGATCTGGAGTACATAAAGATAGTCCAGCAAATGGCTCTTTTCACTCATAGAGCCAAGAAGTTCTACAAAAGGACATGAAGGAAGTTTCCAAGCAGTACAACCAGTGGAAAGTTTGGGCTCAAAAAAAGCAAAGTCAAGTGTAACAACTGTAATCAGATAGGCCATTTTGATGGGGAGTGCAAGGAACCAAGAAGAAATGGTGGCCAAGCACAATCCAGACCAAACTACACTAATAAAGCCACCAAGAATGAGAAGCCAAAACAACAAGCTGCAGTTGCTGTTGAAAAAATAGGCTTTGACCGGAGCTTTCAGGTGGAAGATGCGTATCTGTTGGAGCTGTACAAGATAGTCTATATTATCAACAAAGTCAAAGTCAACAAAAGTCAATGTCACAGTCAAAGTCAACGCAAAAGTCAAACCGACACGTTCGAGACGAGGAACCGAGACGAGACGTTAAAGATTTAGATGACTATGAGTTATCTTGTAATAAATATATTTTGTGTGAAGAAAATATATTTTATCTTTTATTAGTCATTTTATGCTTAATATGTAATTTTGTATTAATTAGCCTAAGTCTAGGGAGTTAATTGCAATTAGTGAATATTAGTCTTGGGCTAGTAAAGATAGTGTGGGTCTAACAATTGGTTTGAGCTTTGTTAAACAATTTGGGCTAACAATTAATTTGGGATAGTAAAGATTAAATATTGACCCCAGTTACTAAGATTGTCTAGCATGAAATTAAAAAATAATATATTTCCCGGGGGAGAATTATTTTACAATTTTTGGGAAAAATATTTTTGGGGCGTTTAATTGTTCAAAATTTTAAAATAATGTCATCTTTAGAAGACTTTAAATCAGATTATCTCATTATGGCAGAAAGCCGATTTTACTCTTTTGTAGGTATGAAGAAAGAAAAATTGTCATATTTGATTGATTGATTCTTAAAGGTGGCAAATAATCTAAAGAAGTATGTTCCTGATCTCAGGAATCATGAACAAATTCCAAAGCTTCTTGACTCTCTTCCTGTTGGACCAAAAGAACCAATGAGCCAGATCAGAAAAACCTTTAAGTCCCACAGACATCATAACAACTGAAGAAGTCTGCATCAGCTGAAGACAAAGTCTGAAGACAAAGTCTGAAGACATCAGCTGAAGACAAAGTCTGAAGACATCAGCTGAAGACAAAGTCTAAAGACAAAGTTCTCAGAAGTTGTCATAACAGCTGAAGTAGTTCTCTTCAGTAGTTGTGA